>JAAAWM010010276.1:0-37359 GCA_036873465.1 Thinopyrum obtusiflorum | reverse complement strand
TCCTTGACTTGATCGCGGATGGAATTGAAGCGTCTCTTGATGTGTTTGGTTCTTTTGTGAAATCTGGATTCCTTTGCCAAGGCAATTGCTCCAGTATTATCACAAAAGATTTTCATTGGAACCGATGCACTAGATATTACACCTAGATCGGATATGAACTCCTTCATCCAGACTCCTTCATTTGCTGCTTCCGAAGCAGCTATGTATTCCGCTTCACACGTAGATCCCGCCACGACGCTCTGCTTGGAACTGCACCAACTGACAGCTCCACCATTAAATATAAATACGTATCCGGTTTGTGACTTAGAGTCATCCGGATCAGTGTCAAAGCTTGCATCGACGTAACCACTTACGACAAGCTCTTTGTCACCTCCATAAACGAGAAACATATCCTTAGTCCTTTTCAGGTATTTCAGGATGTTCTTGACCGCTGTCCAATGATCCACTCCTGGATTACTTTGGTACCTCCCTACTAAACTTATAGCAAGGCACACATCAGGTCTGGTACACAGCATTGCATACATGATAGAACCTATGGCTGAGGCATAGGGAATGACTTTCATTTTCTCTCTATCTTCTGCAGTGGTCGGGCATTGAGTCTTACTCAACTTCACACCTTGCAACACAGGCAAGAACCCTTTCTTTGACTGATCCATTTTGAACTTCTTCAAAACTTTATCAAGGTATGTGCTTTGTGAAAGTCGGCAAGAACCCTTTCTTTGACTGATCCATTTTGAACTTCTTCAAAACTTTATCAAGGTATGTGCTTTGTGAAAGTCCTATTAAGCGTCTTGATCTATCTCTATAGATCTTGATGCCCAATATATAAGCAGCTTCACCGAGGTCTTTCATTGAAAAACTTTTATTCAAGTATCCTTTTATGCTATCCAGAAATTCTATATTGTTTCCAATCAATAATATGTCATCCACATATAATATTAGAAACGCTACAGAGCTCCCACTCACTTTCTTGTAAATACAGGCTTCTCCAAAAGTCTGTATAAAACCATATGCTTTGATCACTTCATCAAAGCGTATATTCCAACTCCGATATGCTTGCACCAGTCCATAAATGGATCGCTGGAGCTTGCACACTTTGTTAGCTCCCTTAGGATCGACAAAACCTTCTGGTTGCATCATATACAACTCTTCTTTAAGAAATCCATTAAGGAATGCAGTTTTGACATCCATTTGCTAAATTTTATAATCATAAAATGCGGCAATTGCTAACATGATTCGGACAGACTTAAGCATCGCTATGGGTGAGAAGGTCTCATCATAGTCAACTCCTTGAACTTGTCGAAAACCTTTCGCAACAAGTCGAGCTTTGTAGACAGTAACATTACCGTCAGCGTCAGTCTTCTTCTTGAAGATCCATTTATTCTTTATGGCTTGCCGATCATCGGGCAAGTCAACCAAAGTCCACACTTTGTTCTCATACATGGATCCCATCTCAGATTTCATGGCCTCAAGCCATTTCGCGGAATCTGGGCTCATCATCGCTTCCTCATAGTTCGTAGGCTCATCATGGTCTAGTAACATGACTTCCAGAACAGGATTACCGTACCACTCTAGTGCGGAACATACTCTGGTTGACCTACGAGGTTCTGTAGTAACTTGATCTGAAGTTTCATGATCATCATCATTAGCTTCCTCACTAATTGGTGTAGGAATCACTGGAACTGATTTCTGTGATAAACTACTTTCCAATTCGGGAGAAGGTACAATTACCCCCCCCCCCCCCCCCCCCCCCCCCCCCCCCCCCCCCCCCCCCCCCCCCCCCCCCCCCCCCCCCCCCCCCCCCCCCCCCCCCCCCCCCCCCCCCCCCCCCCCCCCCCCCCCCCCCCCCCCCCCCCCCCCCCCCCCCCCCCCCCCCCCCCCCCCCCCCCCCCCCCCCCCCCCCCCCCCCCCCCCCCCCCCCCCCCCCCCCCCCCCCCCCCCCCCCCCCCCCCCCCCCCCCCCCCCCCCCCCCCCCCCCCCCCCCCCCCCCCCCCCCAAGGCGTCGTCTCAACGGATTTTGATGGTGCCCTATTTAAAGTGAATGCAGCCGTCTCTAAAGCATAACCCCAAAACAATAGCGGTAAATCAGTAAGAGACATCATAGATCGCACCATATCTAATAAAGTGCGGTTACGACGTTCGGACACACCATTACGCTGTGGTGTTCTGGGTGGCGTGAGTTGCGAAACTATTCCGCATTGTTTCAAATGAAGACTAAACTTGTAACTCAAATATTCACCTCCACGATCAGATCGCAGAAACTTTATTTTCTTGTTACGATGATTTTCCACTTCACACTGAAATTCTTTGAACTTTTCAAAAGTTTCAGACTTATGCTTCATTAAGTAGATATAACCATATCTGCTCAAATCATCTGTGAAGGTAAGAAAATAACGATACCCGCCACGAGCCTCAACACTCATTGGACCACATCCATCGGTATGTATTATTTCCAATAAGTCAGTAGCTCGTTCAATTGTTTCGGAGAACGGAGTTTTAGTCATCTTGCCCATGAGGCACGGTTCACAAGCACCAAGTGATTCATAATCAAGTGATTCCAAAAGCCCATCAGCATGGAGCCCCCCCCCCCCCCCCCCCCCCCCCCCCCCCTAACCGTACTTTATTGGTATGGTGCGATCTATGATGTCTCTTACTGATTTACCGCTATCATTTTGGGGTTATGCTTTAGAGACAGCTGCATTCACGTTAAATAGGGCACCAGTCCGTTGAGACAACACCATATGAACTGTGGTTTAGCAAGAAACCCAAGCTGTCATTTCTTAAAGTTTGGGGAAGCGATGCTTATGCGAAAAAGCTTCAACCTGATAAGCTCGAACCTAAATCAGAGAAATGTGTCTTCATAGGATACCCAAAGGAGACTGTTGGGTACACCTTCTATCACAGATCTGAAGGCAAGATATTCATTGCTAAGAATGGATCCTTTCTAGAGAAGGAGTTTCTCTTGAAAGAAGTGAGTGGGAGGAAAGTAGAACTTGATGAAGTAATTGTACCTTCTCCCGAATTGGAAAGTAGTTCATCACAGAAATCAGTTCCAGTGATTCCTACACCAATCAGTGAGGAAGCTAATGATAATGATCATGAAACTTCAGATCAAGTTACTACTGAACCTCGTAGGTCAACCTGAGTAAGATCCGCACCAGAGTGGTACGGAAATCCTGTTCTGGACGTCATGTTACTAGACCATGACGAACCTACGAACTATGAGGAAGCGATGATGAGCCCAGATTCCGCGAAATGGCTTGAGGCCATGAAATCTATGATGGGATCCATGTATGAGAACAAAGTGTGGACTTTGGTTGACTTGCCCGATGATCGGGAAGCCATAGAGAATAAATGGATCTTCAAGAAGAAGACTGACGCTGACGGTAATGTTACTGTCTACAAAGCTCGACTTGTTGCGAAAGGTTTTCGACAAGTTCAAGGAGTTGATTACGATGAGACCTTCTCACCCGTAGCGATGCTTAAGTCTGTCTGAATCATGTTAGCAATTGCCGCATTTTATGATTATGAAATTTAGCAAATGGATGTCAAAACTGCATTCCTTAATGGATTTCTTAAAGAAGAGTTGTATATGATGCACCCCCCCCCCCCCCCCCCCCCCCCCCCCCCCCCCCCCCCCCCCCCCCCCCCCCCCCCCCCCCCCCCCCCCCCCCCCCCCCCCCCCCCCCCCCCCCCCCCCCCCCCTCTTCTTTAAGAAATCCATTAAGGAATGCAATTTTGACATCCATTTGCCAAATTTCATAATAATAAAATGCGGCAATTGCTAACATGATTCGGTCAGACTTAAGCATCGCTACGGGTGAGGCATAGGACGAGGTGTCGTCTCAAACGGATTTAGATGGTGCCCTATTTAACGTGAATGCAGCCGTCTCTAAAGCATAACCCCAAAACGATAGCGGTAAATCAGTAAGAGACATCATAGATCGCACCATATCTAATAAAGTACGGTTATGACATTCGGACACACCATTACGCCGTGGTGTTCCAGGTGGCGTGAGTTGCGAAACTATTCCACATTGTTTCAAATGAAGACCAAACTCATAACTCAAATATTCACGTCCATGATCAGATCATAGAAGCTTTATTTTCTTGTTACGATGATTTTCCACTTCACTCTGAAATTCTTTGAACTTTTCAAATGTTTCAGACTTATGTTTCATCAAGTAAATATACCCATATATGCTCAAATCATCTGTGAAGGTCAGAAAATAACGATACCCGCTGTGAGCCTCAACACTCATCGGACTGCATACATCAGTATGTATTATTTCCAATAAGTCAGTTGCTCGCTCCATTGTTCCGGAGAACGGAGTCTTAGTCATCTTGCCCATGAGGCATGGTTCGCAAGCATCAAGTGATTCATAATCAAGTGATTCCAAAAGCCCATCAGCATGGAGTTTCTTCATGCGCTTTGCACCAATATGAGCTAAACGGCAGTGCCACAAATATGTTGCACTATCATTATTAACCTTGCATCTGTTGCATCAATATTATGAATATGTGTATCACTACGATCGAGATTAATCAAGAATAGACCATTCATCATGGGTGCATGACCATAAAAGATATTACTCATATAAATAGAACAACCATTATTCTCCGATTTAAATGAATAACCGTCTCACAATAAACAAGATCCAGATATAATGTTCATGCTCAATGCTGGCACCAAATAACAATTATTCAGGTCTAAAACTAATCCCGACGGTAGATGTAGAGGTAGCGTGCCGATGACGATCACATCGACTTTGGAATCATTTCCCACGCGCATCGTCACCTCGTCCTTAGCCAATCTTCGTTTAATCCGTAGCCCCTGTTTCGAGTTGCAAATATGAGCAACAGAACTAGTATCAAATACCCATGCACTACTATGAGTATTAGTAAGGTACACATCAATAATATGTATATCAAATATACCTTTCACTTTGCCATCCTTCTTATCCGCCAAATAGTTGGGGCAGTTCCGCTTCCAGTGACCAGTCCCTTTGCAGTAGAAGCACTCAGTTTCAGGCTTAGGTCCAGACTTGGGCTTCTTCACTTGAGCAGCAACTTGCTTGCCATTCTTCTTGAAGTTTCCCTTCTTCCCTTTGCCTTTTTTTTGAAACTAGTGGTCTTGTTAACCATCAACACTTGATGCTCCTTCTTGATTTCTACCTCTGTAGCCTTTAGCATCGTGAAGAGCTGAGGAATTGTCTTATCCATCCCTTGCATATTATAGTTCATCACGAAGCTTTTATAGCTTGGTGGCAGTCATTGAAGAACTCTGTCAATGACATGATCATCAGGAAGATTAACTCCCAGTTGAGTCAAGTGGTTGTGATACCTAGACATTCTAAATATATGTTCACTGACAGAACTATTCTCCTCCATTTTGCAGCTATAGAACTTATTGGAGACTTCATATCTCTCAATTCGGGCATTTGCTTGAAATATTAACTTCAACTCCTGGAACATCTCATATGCTCCATGACGTTCAAAACGTCTTTGAAGTCCCGATTCTAAGCCGTAAAGCATGGCAAACTGAACTATCAAGTAGTCATCAGCTTTGCTGTGCCAGACGTTCATAACGTCCAGAGTTGCTCCTGTAGCGGGTCTTGCACCTAGCGGTGCTTCCAGGACGTAATTCTTCTATGCAGCAATGAGGATAATCCTCAAGTTACGGACCCAGTCCGTGTAGTTGCTACCATCATCTTTCAACTTGGCTTTCTCTAGGAACGCATTAAAATTCAAAGGAACGGTAGCACGGGCCATTGATCTACAACAATATAGACATGCAAAAACTATGAGGTACTAAGTTCATGATAAATTAAAGTTTAATTAATCATATTACTAAAAAACTCCCACTTAGATGGACATCCCTCTAGTCATCTAAATGATCACGTGATCCATATCAACTAAACCATGTCTGATCATCAAGTGAGATGTAGTAGTTTTCAATGGTGAACGTCACTATGTTGATTATATCTACTATATGATTCACGTTCGACCTTTCGGTCTTAGTGTTCCGAGGCCATATCTGCATATGCTAGGCTCGTCCAGTTTAACCCGAGTATTCTACCCCCCCCCCCCCCCCCCCCCCCCCCCCCCCCCCCCCCCCCCCCCCCCCCCCCCCCCCCCCCCCCCCCCCCCCCCCCCCCCCCCCCCCCCCCCCCCCCCCCCCCCCCCCCCCCCCCCCCCCCCCCCCCCCCCCCCCCCCCCCCCCCCCCCCCCCCCCCCCCCCCCCCCCCCCCCCCCCCCCCCCCCCCCCCCCCCCCCCCCCCCCCCCCCCCCCCCCCCCCCCCCCCCCCCCCCCCCCCCCCCCCCCCCCCCCCCCCCCCCCCCCCCCCCCCCCCCCCCCCCCCCCCCCCCCCCCCCCCCCCCCCCCCCCCCCCCCCCCCCCCCCCCCCCCCCCCCCCCCCCCCCCCCCCCCCCCCCCCCCCCCCCCCCCCCCCCCCCCCCCCCCCCCCCCCCCCCCCCCCCCCCCCCCCCCCCCCCCCCCCCCCCCCCCCCCCCCCCCCCCCCCCCCCCCCCCCCCCCCCCCCCCCCCCCCCCCCCCCCCCCCCCCCCCCCCCCCCCCCCCCCCCCCCCCCCCCCCCCCCCCCCCCCCCCCCCCCCCCCCCCCCCCCCCCCCCCCCCCCCCCCCCCCCCCCCCCCCCCCCCCCTTCTGTCCTTTTTCAAGTTTGAACATTTTTGCACTGTCAAACATGTCCAAATGCTCTCAAACTTGGTGCACATGCTCAAATGGTGTAATAATGCATATAGACCAAATGGCACAAGTTGGAGAGAATGTTATCTTGATCAAAGTACCAAAACCCTTTCTGTCCAGAACCAAATTTGAACAACTCTAAATTGCCAAGTGTGTCCTTTTGATCTAAATTTTTGTGGACATGTTCAAATCCTCAAATGATGATACTACACCAAGTGGTGCATCAAGGAGAATAGATTTGCATGACTAAATCTTGGTAAAGCCATTTCCGCTGATTTCTAGGGTTTACAAAAGTTGCATTGGCAACTTTCTCAAAATGGACTCAAACTTGGTGGTCAACCTCAATTATGTGTGACACTTGATCCTGTTAATCCTCATGTCAATTGGAGTTAATTTGCTTGCCCAAATTTGCATCAAACACCTTCTGTCACTTTTCAAAAATCACCATTTTGACCACTTACACTATTCGGGTTTTGAGAGTATCCATGACAGATGTGAGATTGTTAATTAATGGTTTATTTAAGGTGGCAACTTAAACACATATCTGGGTGGATTGAGGTACCTGGGTATTCCAGGATTGCTTGTCTAGGTACCTGGGTACTCCAGGATTGCCTGTTTTTTTATGGACCGCCACCCAGGCTCAAAGGGATCATAAGATTATTCATACTAGAAACTTCTGTGTGCAGCCACAAGCCATTATGGGCTCTGGCATAGTTGATTAAGTCGTGCGAACTCTTACAGGGTAGACTAGCAGATGTAGGGGAAAGTAGGTGTACCGGTCTATCCAACGTAAGGGGCTAGCGCTTCTGAAAGACTATGTCTCGGTCATCCATTTCTCAAACATCATGTAGTGCGAGAAATCCAACAGAGGCGATCGAGTCTTGTGGGGAAAAGTGCGCAAACCTCTGCAGAGTGTACAAACTAATCATGATTAGCCGTGTCCCCGGTTATGGACATCTTGAGTATCTAGTTCTTGGATTATCCTGTTGATCTCATCACGTTACTTTAATTAATTTGTTGGGTTTTAATGATGATGCTTAATTGGGATTGAGAATGCTCTCAACCATTCTCAATGTTTAACAACCACCATGATAGTTAAATAAAATTTATTCCTTTATAGTAGGGAAAAATTGGCTTTTCGCAAAAACATTATAACCATAGAGCTTTTCCACCAGCCATATATGCATGTAGTGATAGCCATTGTTCATCATTTTCTCTATGGTGTGAATTTGCCCGTACATTCAATGTACTGACCCGTTTCAGGCTGCAACGTCTCATGTTGCAGGTTTCTTACGACGAGTAAGTGATACGTTAGGGTTATGATTTCTACACTCAACTTTGCCATTGGTGTTGATGGGAATCCACAACCTTGTTGCTTCCGCTATATGGATTGAGGTAATAGTATTTACGTTACTTTGTACATGTGATTTACCTCTGTTATAAATCCTTCGAGTACTGTGTGTGTCAGCATACCGATCCAGGGATGACACTTAAGCACAGAGACTTGATCCATTCGGGTCAGGTCGCTACACTAGCTGTCCTACATCCTGGTATTGTTTCTTTGTCGCGCTGTTGTCCTCTTTTAAGTTTTCTTCAGTCGATTAAAATGAGTGTCCACTGTCATTTCTTCAGTCAATTTCTTCAGCTAAACTGCAGTTGCTGTCATTTCTTCAGTCGATTAAAATGAGTGGATACTGTCATTTCTTCAGCTAAACTGAAGCTGATGTGATTTCTTCAATCGATTAAAATGTCACACCCTGATTTTCATGCCACAACACTTAAGCTAATAAATCATGATAAAATGTGGTTTTACAAAATCTTTTGAGTGTTTTGGACTTTGCTTGATTGGATTTTGTGTGTTGTTTGCAAGTGCTCTAAAAATCAAATAAATCCTCCAACTCTTATACTCCTTCTCCTTGATCCAAAACCTTTTACCAATGACATACCATGTGTATAGAGCAATATAATATTTTCTTACAAAAATAATTTGGCCAAAAAGTATTTTCAAAAATTAGTTTTCCGAAACCCCCTGAATTGAGGTTTGCACTGCAAGTACTTAATTAAGGGCAGTAAAAATCTTTCCAAAAATATATTTGACTCCTATTAGATATAGGACACCCAGAAACCACAAAAATTTAATTTTGAAAGTTATTTTCCTATTTTATTTAAAGGCTTTTTCTTTAGGCCAGAAATGGTCTTTAATAGGTTAAAATTATTTTTAAGCTTTAAAAATATTTGAGAAAAATTAGGGAGACTCAATGGACATATATTTTCCATATATATGAGTTTCAACATATGGTCATGATCAAAATATTGGACAAAACCTCCCAAAACCATTTCTGCCCATTTCAAGGATTTGAAATATTTCTACAGGAAATATTTCCATAAAAATCCAAGAAAATTCTAGCATGTCACATATGACATTTTTATGATCTTGCTAAGTACCATGTCATGGAGAATAGTATAACCCCATGAAACCCTCTCAAAACCACCCCCCCCCCCCCCCCCCCCCCCCCCCCCCCCCCCCCCCCCCCCCCCCCCCCCCCCCCCCCCCCCCCCCCCCCCCCCCCCCCCCCCCCCCCCCCCCCCCCCCCCCCCCCCCCCCCCCCCCCCCCCCCCCCCCCCCCCCCCCCCCCCCCCCCCCCCCCCCCCCCCCCCCCCCCCCCCCCCCCCCCCCCCCCCCCCCCCCCCCCCCCCCCCCCCCCCCCCCCCCCCCCCCCCCCCCCCCCCCCCCCCCCCCCCCCCCCCCCCCCCCCCCCCCCCCCCCCCCCCCCCCCCCCCCCCCCCCCCCCCCCCCCCCCCCCCCCCCCCCCCCCCCCCCCCCCCCCCCCCCCCCCCCCCCCCCCCCCCCCCCCCCCCCCCCCCCCCCCCCCCCCCCCCCCCCCCCCCCCCCCCCCCCCCCCCCCCCCCCCCCCCCCCCCCCCCCCCCCCCCCCCCCCCCCCCCCCCCCCCCCCCCCCCCCCCCCCCCCCCCCCCCCCCCCCCCCCCCCCCCCCCCCCCCCCCCCCCCCCCCCCCCCCCCCCCCCCCCCCCCCCCCCCCCCCCCCCCCCCCCCCCCCCCCCCCCCCCCCCCCCCCCCCCCCCCCCCCCCCCCCCCCCCCCCCCCCCCCCCCCCCCCCCCCCCCCCCCCCCCCCCCCCCCCCCCCCCCCCCCCCCCCCCCCCCCCCCCCCCCCCCCCCCCCCCCCCCCCCCCCCCCCCCCCCCCCCCCCCCCCCCCCCCCCCCCCCCCCCCCCCCCCCCCCCCCCCCCCCCCCCCCCCCCCCCCCCCCCCCCCCCCCCCCCCCCCCCCCCCCCCCCCCCCCCCCCCCCCCCCCCCCCCCCCCCCCCCCCCCCCCCCCCCCCCCCCCCCCCCCCCCCCCCCCCCCCCCCCCCCCCCCCCCCCCCCCCCCCCCCCCCCCCCCCCCCCCCCCCCCCCCCCCCCCCCCCCCCCCCCCCCCCCCCCCCCCCCCCCCCCCCCCCCCCCCCCCCCCCCCCCCCCCCCCCCCCCCCCCCCCCCCCCCCCCCCCCCCCCCCCCCCCCCCCCCCCCCCCCCCCCCCCCCCCCCCCCCCCCCCCCCCCCCCCCCCCCCCCCCCCCCCCCCCCCCCCCCCCCCCCCCCCCCCCCCCCCCCCCCCCCCCCCCCCCCCCCCCCCCCCCCCCCCCCCCCCCCCCCCCCCCCCCCCCCCCCCCCCCCCCCCCCCCCCCCCCCCCCCCCCCCCCCCCCCCCCCCCCCCCCCCCCCCCCCCCCCCCCCCCCCCCCCCCCCCCCCCCCCCCCCCCCCCCCCCCCCCCCCCCCCCCCCCCCCCCCCCCCCCCCCCCCCCCCCCCCCCCCCCCCCCCCCCCCCCCCCCCCCCCCCCCCCCCCCCCCCCCCCCCCCCCCCCCCCCCCCCCCCCCCCCCCCCCCCCCCCCCCCCCCCCCCCCCCCCCCCCCCCCCCCCCCCCCCCCCCCCCCCCCCCCCCCCCCCCCCCCCCCCCCCCCCCCCCCCCCCCCCCCCCCCCCCCCCCCCCCCCCCCCCCCCCCCCCCCCCCCCCCCCCCCCCCCCCCCCCCCCCCCCCCCCCCCCCCCCCCCCCCCCCCCCCCCCCCCCCCCCCCCCCCCCCCCCCCCCCCCCCCCCCCCCCCCCCCCCCCCCCCCCCCCCCCCCCCCCCCCCCCCCCCCCCCCCCCCCCCCCCCCCCCCCCCCCCCCCCCCCCCCCCCCCCCCCCCTCCAACCGATCTAGTACCGAACGCACGGCACCTCCGCGTTCTGCGCACGTTCAGCTCGGTGACGTCCTCCGCCTTCTTGATCCAGCAAGACGGCGAGGTAGTGGATGAGTTCCGACAGCACGATGGCGTGGTGACGGTGATGGTGATGTGATCTCCGCAGGGCTTCGTCTAAGCACTACAAAAATATGACCGAGGGAGTAAATGGTGGACGGGGGCGCCGCACACGGCTGAGACAATGTTGTGTCCTTGTGTGGCGCCCCCTCCCCATGTATATATAGGTGGGAGGGGAGAGGGAGGCAGCCAGGGCACGCCCCTAGGGGCTGGCCGCCGGCCCTAGGGCTCCTGCCCTCCTGCGCCCCCCCCCCCCCCCCCCCCCCCCCCCCCCCCCCCCCCCCCCCCCCCCCCCCCCCCCCCCCCCCCCCCCCCCCCCCCCCCCCCCCCCCCCCCCCCCCCCCCCCCCCCCCCCCCCCCCCCCCCCCCCCCCCCGTGTGTTCCCTCACTTGGCCCATAAGGCCCATATCTTTGCCGAGGATGCTCGAAACTCCTTCCGGTGACCCGATAAGTACCCGGTACCCTCCGAAACACTTCCGGTGTCCGAATACCATCGTCCTATGTATCAATCTTTACCTCTCAACCATTTCGAGACTTCTCGTCAAGTCCGTGATCTCATCCGGGACTCCGAACAACATTCGGTCACCAAATCATATAACACTATATCGTCAACGAACGTTAAGCGTGCGGACCCTACGGGTTCGAGAACTATGTAGACATGACCGAGACACCTCTCCGGTCAATAACCAATAGCGGAACCTGGATGCTCATATTGGCTCCTACATATTCTACGAAGATCTTTATCGGTCGACCCGTTATGACAACATACGCAATTCCCTTTATCCATCGGTATGTTACTTACCCGAGATTCAACGTCGGTATCTATATACCTAGTTCAATCTCGTTACCGGCAAGTCTCTTTACTCGTTCCGTAATACATAACCTCGTGACTAACTCCTTAGTCATTTGCTTGCAAGCTTATGATGTGTATTATCGAGAGGGCCCAGAGATACCTCTCCGATACTCGGAGTGACAAATCCTAATCTCGATCTATGCCAACTCAACAAACACCTTCGGAGATACCTGTAGAGCATCTTTATGATCACCCAGTTACGTTGTGATGTTTGATAGCACACAAGGTATTCCTCCGGTATCCGGGAGTTGCATAATCTCATAGTCGAAGGAATATGTATTTGACATGAAGAAAGCAATAGCAATAAACTGAACGATGAATATCCTAAGCTAATGGATGGGTCTTGTCCATCACATCATTCTCCTAATGATGTGATCCCGTTATCAAATGACAACATATGTCCATGGTGTTAGGAAATCTTAACCATCTTTGATCAACGAGCTAGTCTAGTAGAGGCCCACTAGGGACACGGTATTTGTTTATGTATTCACACATGTATTTAAGTTTCTGATCAATACAATTCTAGCATGAATAATAAACCTTTATCATGAATAAGGAAATATAAAATAACAACTTTATTATTGCCTCTAGGGCATATTTCCTTCTCCTCCCCCGCGCGTAAGCACGGCCATCGGGAGCCCATGTGCAGCCGTGCCGCAACCGGCCGACGAACGCGAAGCAGCTCACGGGCGAGACGGCCTGGGAAATTGAATCGTCCAGCTGCTGCAGATGGGGGCGGTCACATCGGTGAAGGAGAAGAGAGAGATGGGGTCAACGAAACGAACGTCAGGGGCTGGGAGGGAGGGAGGGGGTGGAGCAGAAGGGCTCGTGGTGTGTGCTAGAGCCACCGATAGAGAGAAGAGGAAGAAGAGCAGCACTGATGGGTGGGAGGGCGCTGGATGGATGGATAAAGAGCGAAGGAGAGCGACAGATGTCCACGGCTCCACGCAGCTCTCGGTGGGGATTATTGCTGTGGATTTTGCTTTTTTTTAATGGCTGCACCTGCCAGAAGCTGCTGGACGTTGCCATGCTAGCACCGATTGCAGATTTTTTTCTTAATGAGCACCGATATAATTACTTGCTGTTGTTTTGTTGTTACTATATAGTTTCGTATAGTTTAATGTTCAAGCCTACAACATCTTATGAATACATCATCAGATACAATAAGTAAAAGTGAGTGAAATATTGTAAAAAAATATTTCTACTGAAGAGTAGAGAGAATGTGACAACTGACAACGCTGCATCTTCAAATTTACCTTTTTTTTACAATCCACCCGAAATTTACCTGTGATCGGGAACATAGAAAAGCTTGCTTTTTTTTATGATGATGATGGCCAAGTTCAAATAGTGCAAAAGAAAAGGAATAAAATATAATCTTGCAAATCAAATAACCAACATTTTCTAAAAAATAATTGCACCGTCTTTCATCCAAAAAAAATCGTTTGCACATCTTTTGAAAATTCTAAGAAAAACTTTTGGATCAGTTATTAAACTCTCAAATAGTATACGACAATTTCACCGTCTGTATATCCTTCTAAAAACGGTTACACCATTTCTCTTCCACCCGATGATAGTATTAAGCTGAAGGAGGCGCCATCAAAGGACATCCTACGACTTTCTCAACTTTATATTACATGGTATGGACACCAACAATCCTATTTTTAATTGCAGGCACCGAGTATGCGTGATTTGTTTTAAGACAAGGAGTGTTTCAAATTATTCTTGCTTTAAAAAATTCATGCTTTTAAAAAAATGCTCAAAATTACAAAAAAAATGTTCCAACTCTTTTTAGAAAAATCATTTAAAATTGATCACAGAATTTTAAAAATTCTCTTTCAAGAAAACATGTCTTCAAAAAAATGTTCATTTTCAAAACATGTTTCAATTCTAAAAATTCAAAATTGTTTAATTATTTTAAAAGAAAGAAATTTTTGTGTTTTTCCGAAATATAAAATACAAAACCGATTACAAGACTATTCCATGCACCACTATTCTTCCATCAGATGAAGGATGTTAGGGTGGCTTCTTTACGTCCACACTTCATACTTCGAAAAGCGATAACAGTATAAGCTTATTACTGATGTTTATTAGAATTGTATATAAGAAATGGCGCGTAGTGTCACACAGAGCAAGTTTTACGATATTCTCCGCCCGTTGCAACGCACGGGCATTTTGTGCTAGTATATGTGTGTGTGTGTGTGTGTGTGTGTGTGTGTATACCCCCCCCCCCCCCCCCCCCCCCCCCCCCCCCCCCCCCCCCCCCCCCCCCCCCCCCCCCCAATTCGAAAAATGTTAGTTATGCATTTAGAAAATGTTAAATGTGCATAGAAAAAGTGATTTCGATGTATACAAAAAACGTACAGTGTGTATGGAGAAAAGTAGAAATAAAAAAGGTTTTCAGTTTAATTTTGATTTTTTTTAATCATGCATTTAAAAAATTATTAAATCCATGTAGAAAAAATGTTTTTGCTGTATACAAAAAATGTGCAATGTGTATGGGAAAAAGTAGACACACAAAAAAAGTTTTAAAAATGTTAATCATGTATTTAGACAATGTTAAATGTGTATATAAATAATGTTCCTGATGTTTACAACAAAATTAGAATGTGTATGGAAAAAGTAGACATAAAAAATTATATTAAAAAAACATTAATCATGTATTTGGAAAATGTTAAAAGTTTATATATAAAATTTTCCTGATGTATACAAAAAATGTACAATGTGTATGTAAAAAGTCGACATCACAAATATATGTTCTAAAAAATATTAACTATGTATTTCTAAAATTTTAAATATGTATATGAAAAATGTTCCTGGTGTATACAAAAACTGTAAAATGTGTATAAAAATGTATACATGGAAAAACATAAGTTTAAAAAATGTTATTCATGTATTTGTAAAATATTAAACGTGTATATAAAAATTGTTGCTGGTGTATATAAAAAATGTACAAAGAATATGGAAATACCAATAAAAAATGTAAAATAAACACACAGAAACAAAGAAAGCAAATCAACCAGTAAAAATAAAAAAGACACAAAAACTAAAGGGAAAAAAGAAAGAAAAGAAAAAAGGTAAATAAAAACTGTGAAAGAAAAGAAAAACCGGTAAAATCATGGAGACGAAGGTGGTGTTCTGGTCCTTAGCTCCAGCCCAAGGAAGCCGCCTATTGCTCACGCTGGGCTGCCATATAAGAAAAGTTTTTGAAAGTCTGGATTGTACCCCAAAAAAGACATACGACTCGGCGCAGCTCGGCCCTGTGTAAAACTCGCCCGGGTCTAAACAAAGGCAGGGTCGTGAAAATCTCAAAAAAAAAAAAGTCATGCAATTTCTTATAAAAACGAAAAATAAACACAAAGAAACAAAGAAAGCAGAGCAAAAACAACCGGTAAAAAAAGACACAAAAACTAAAGGGAAAAAAGAAAGAAAAGAAAAACTGTGAAAGAAAAGAAAAAAGGGTAAAATCATGGAGACGAAGGTGGCGTCCTGGTCCTTAGCTCCAACCCAAGGAAGCCGCCTATGGCTCATGTTGGGCTGCCGTATAAGAGAAGTTTCTGAAAGTCTGGATTGTACCCCAAAAAAGGCATACAGCTCGGCGCAGCTCGGCCCTGTGTAGAACTCGCCTGGGTCTAAACAAAGACAGGGTCGTGAAAATCTCAACAAGAAAATAAGACAGGGTCGTGCAATTTCATATAAAAACATTATGTTGCAATGATATTAAGGTACCTCCATTATGAGGTATAGAGCTGGGCAGACTCGACACTTGACCCAAAGAACATGTCAGGCAAAATTAGAACTATGCATCGGCTTAGAGGGAGATTGAACGGGAAAGCATGTTCATTTCAATGCATGTGGTGCAATGAATAGAAGGACATAAAACCACCATCAGGTACTAATGAAAGTTATGCCATCAAGCATGATACAAATGGTCCCGAAAAGAAACACGTACTACAAATGGATATGTGTCTAATCGAAGTATCATCTCTTCGTACAAATCCAAACACTCCTGTACTACACTACTACCCATGAGAGGTTCAAATGATTGTTTCTCGAACACTGATTACCTCTATTCTTTTACATGCACCAATAGTTCAATAGCGTGCTCGTGAAGTTGTTTATTTTCATGATTAGTGTTTGAGGCTATAAAACTACTCCCTCCGTTCCAAATTACTCGTCGTGGTTTTAGTTCAAATTTGAACTAAAACCACGACGAGTAATTTGGAACGGAGGGAGTAGTAGCTAGTCAAATTTTTACCATACAAACGGGCTGCTGCCAGATCTTATCTTCTCCAAGTTTATGCCTGGCTCAAATGGAGAGCGCTGAGGCCATCTGCTGATCGGGCTGCGGCTGGCGTGTGGGCCAAGCGCTCCTGAGCATTAACTGTCTATTTTTTTTATTGATGTGTACCTCAAATGCAGTCCAATGAATTGTTGTCCTTGTTGGGTGTGATGTTTGGATGAACTTCATATATTAGTATTTTGGTAGTTGGACATCCAGAGCAAGGGCTGGCAGTCTTGGGACCCGTCCACAACACACTTTTAATCTTTGGATAATTCCATCGCATTATCTCTTATCTCTAGATCCCGATGTATTGGAAGAGCCAAAAACTAAATTAGCAAATCTGAGCCGTCGCTCAATAAGTTGCAGAAAGAAAATAACTCATCAATAGGCAGCATAACACTATAAGGGCATCCCCAACGGCGACCCGCAAATTTCTCTTCCGCATCCATCCGCGGACAAGGGGACCAGTCCGCGGACACGGATGCAGAAGGCCGTCATCCAATGCTGCCCACATATATTTCAAACACTTTATGAATCAACCGGATGAAATTCATGCAAACATGACGGATTTCATATAAACCGGACGAAAGCAGTTATATTTTGGACATATTCTTAACTAAAAACGATACCGGACTAAGATAAAACTACTCTACGGTCGGCGTCGGCGGACATCCATTCCGACGACATGGATACCCTTGACTAGTATTGTTTATTCTTCAGATATTATTACCCCTACGACTATGCATCATACTCCCTCCAGCCAAATATGCCGGGTCTAATACGTTTTTCAAAGTTGCCTAATATATGACGTGTTTGTTACAAAAGTATACCGTCAAAATAGTATATGGAATTTTTTTATTAATATATTTCTTATACCATATATTATTAATCTTATCAATGATCAAAGATAGTCTCGAAAAATGTATTAGGCCCTATATGTTTTGATGGAGTAACAAAAACAATAACGGGGAAAGGCCAAAAGAGTTGACCTCATTGTTGGGATTAGTTTCATTATTTTGGTGGTGTTCGATGTCTTTTGCCTAGATGATCTAATTGGGGGTACCTTTGTGTTGCCAAGGTGTCAGGGTTCACGGTTGTGAAGTGTTGGGAGCCCTTGTACGGCGGCTTTGTGCATCTGTACTTTGGGAGTGGTCTGCATGTAGTATCTCTTGCCTCGATTTCCATCCAATTTTGAGTAATTAACTAAGTAGTTCTATTATGGTTAATTAATCAATGAAGTAAATATTTTACCCCGTTTCAAGAAAAAGGAACAAGAACATTGGTGTGCATAGAAGAATCCTGATATAATTTATTAAGCTTGAGCTCAGTGTCCTGAACTTTCTCCATACATAAGATAAAGGAACATTGTAGGGCTAGAACAACCACATAAATGTTATATCCATATTGGTCGAACATGGCCCGAGCTACCATCTCACCAGCTGGTTGCGCCAAGAGAACACATACTCCGGTGACTCCACATGTTGCGGTGAACACCACAAGTTGATCCAGTGTGTAGTATTTTGAATAAAATGTAAAAGAAACTAAAAACTCTAATTCCATTAGAAACACGACCATTACAACAACTAGCTAATCGCACGTGTGTTGCCGCGGGGGCAAACATATTTTAGTGATTCAACAGAGATGTAACAAGTGTTTTTTTCTATGTCCCATGTCACATCGACGTCCTCGGGTAGCATCGTGTGATGATGATGGAAAGGGAATGAGATATTTTAGGAGGAACCCACATAAATGATACTTTCCCTAAGTTAAGGAGATCGTCGCTTGAGGTATTTAGCCGCACTATGCATGTTATAGTCAAAGGGCGACGCTATGCGTCGATCGATAGATAATCTGAAAAGCTCTATCACGTCGAAAGTTGCGGGATGTAGCGCCGAATAGCCATCCGATCTCTTCCTCGTGGATGCTAGCTTTTGCAGAAAGGGTCGTGTTGCACTCAGCGCTCTGCAACACGAGCTCTATTGCGCTACCCGCCGAAGTGTTTTCTTCCTTGGTTTACCGTTTAGCCGAACTTTTCTTCTTCTTTGAAACAACGCATGTGTTGCAACTTCAATGAAATCCCCTTTTGTTGGTCCATCCATACAAAGTTTCGGCGAGACCAACGTCCGCCCGATCTCTGCCTGTCAGCCACAACCTTTTGCAACAACGATGATGTTGCCCTTTGCAACATGATCCCTTTTTCTCTTTGGTTCGAATCTTCTTCTAACGTTGCAACATGCCCTATGTTGCAACCGTAACAAAACCTTTGTTGCAAAGAAACATGGCGACCCTATAGCTCTGCTCACTGCATAGGTCGCAACTGCGCGGATTTGCTCATAGCAGGATGTTGGCCGCCCATTGCAGCAAACAACTGCTGGCATGCGTCGACGATCTTCTACAACAACACCCCTTGCAGCCTCCTACAATGCCTTGGCCTAACAACGAGATGGATTGTACGGGGAGAGAGAGAGAGAGAGAGAGAGAGAGAGAGAGAGAGAGAGAGAGAGAGAGAGAGAGAGATTGAGAAAGGCAGATGAAGGGGAATGGCTGGGAGAAGACGTCGGCGAATATTTCTAGGGATAAGGTGAGGTTGTGAGGGGCACATGGTTGGTTGTAGCAAATGACAAATATGTGCGAATGACATGAAGAGACCCTTGGATCAATTGCGTGATCAATTGGTTGACCTAAAGCATTTCCCATAGTCAAAACCGGAAAAGACTTATATTCTTCATAATTAACATGACCCTTTCGTCCAACGTTAGATGATATTTTCCATAAATTAATGGATGTTGTTTTTGTTTTTAGGGAATGAGTATGACAAGGAAATGGAAGTATCGATTTGGTTAAGATCATTCCAAGTTACTCTATATACTTTGGTTTTTTTTTGTGCAATATTGGTTGAGACTCCGAAAAAATTCACAGAAAACCAAGCAGGGACGTGGGTGTGGGGAAAACGGAGGAGGATGTAAGGCGAACCTACCAACTCCCTTTTAATGGTAGATACGTTGTTTTTTGTTTTAAGGGGAATGCGTAGGACAAGAAAAGGAAAAATATCAATTTGGTCGGACTATTTCAAGTTACTCTATATACTTTGGTTTTTTGTTTTGTGCGACATTGATGGGGTCGTGGAGAGAACAAACTGGAGGAGGAGATGAGGCGACTCTGTGAACTCCATTTTAGTAGTACAAATTTCAAATAGACAAAACATACCCCCCCCCCCCCCCGACACATGGTTTTGAATCTTCAATTTTCCATTAAATCCATCCAACCAATTCCTAGGCATATTTGATGTTGATGGAGATAAATTAAAGCTACATTCATAACCTACCATAAAATTGACGCAGAAAGGTACATGAAAGGGATAAGTGATGTGTTGCTTCCTCCTCATCGCAATCAACACTTCTTACTTCCATTCAAGTCGCGCATGGGCATGCTCTCTTTCCTTAAGGTCGCCCCTACACATAAATACCAATACAGTAATTTTAATCTATATGAACTCTTGGTTCCAATAAGTGGTTGATTAACATTCACCAAGTTGGTGCACATTGACTGAGAATGGACCAAAAACATGAAGATTCTAGTGAACAACACCCTGCTACTTCACTAAGTTGGTATCCATAAAACGCTATCCAGGATATAACAACTCGTCCATTTATCACATCCAAGGGTCCATCGAAAACTAATATTCAATAGTCGGTCGATCATAACATATGCCACAGAGGCATGTTCCGGCTACGCAATGTTATACACAGATGGGTATTGTTGACTTAGAGGTGTGTCTCCTAGCCATGAATCTTCTCAGAAATGTGTATCAGTGTCAGCCCCGACAACGAATGAACCACTGCTACAAAACTACTCTTTAACCCTCATCGGGCCTTTTTCGAACAGAAAATTTGGTGGGTCTTATATTCATTTGTGGTAGAGTGTTGGAGCAGAGGTAGTTATTTTGTAGCAGCTGTTGCCACACTCCATCGCTAAGTGCTCGACCGGCACACTACTGAAGCACTTAGGATTGGTTGGAACAACCCCCCTCCCTCATCCTACATAATGTCACCATCTGCTTATTGGAGGATGGAAAACCCCATCATCAACCATGTGTAGATTGGTAGCAACAACTGGCTCATCCTCCTCGTCCCTTGCAATGAGAATGGCATGCATATCAACGATGATACCGAAGAGTATCAGAGGCGTGATATACCCTCGAGTCAAATCCTTTATAGTCTGGAAATAATGGCCAATGTTAGCAATAACTTTGATGCTGACACTTCCTACTCAAAAAACTTCGCAATCGGTTACACCATTGTAGTACAAACCTTTTCATGCAGATAGTTGTTGGAGAATGACAATTTCACTTTATGACATGCCTTCTCAAAATGACCTTGAAAATCACCATGTTTAGCTTCTTCTTGCGAAGCTCATGATATCACTTGTTGTGGTTTCATGCTCTACCAAACCAGATTAATAATTCACCTATTCTACAAATATAAATTATTCACGCCATCTCAGTGTTTAAATTTGGTTAAACGTTCAAAAGGTAAAAAAAGGTGAGTTACACGTAACATAGATATATCACTGGATTTGTATAAAACATTCTTCCTCAATGATACAACCTTTGGTTAATGTAATTTATATCTGATTAGAGTAACCATTACCTCGTCTTAAAATTCTGAAATATTTGTACGTTGGATAATCTAATATGCCAAACCACACGTGGTATTTGGATAGCATAGCATAGCATAGCATAGACAAGTGTTGTATTTGGCTCCGCGACACGATGGTGCTCCATATGTTAAAAGAGATTATTTTTTCCTCCAAAATTTCTGGAAATTCCTTCTTTTTAGAGATATATCTTATCTACTTACATGTAAACTTCCATTAAATAAAACATCGATTTGTATGTTACACAAAATAAAGACAATTTTGTGGCTAAAAAAGAAGAGGAAAATGATACCCTATTTTGATTTTCATATTTGTAATTTTTGTGCACAACAAGTACAAAAAGATGTATGGTGAAAACTGGTAAACTCATGCCACACATATAAAGTACATGTGCAAATTATTGTTCGGAATGAGGTCTGAAAATAATGTCTTGAAAATTTTCAACAAAGGTTGCATGTAAACTAGGCTCCATTTGACTTTTTAAGCACAGAACAGGGGCACGTGTAAATAATATCTTGCATTCAGTGATGGAGGCAGGGGCTGGTAGTAGTATGCCCCCTATCACCCCACATTTGTGCATACATGTGTTTGTTTTTCAATTTATCTCTTGGATTTTAGAAAACAAGTACATGCATTTGGTCTATTTTATCAAAAGTTTGACTCATTCGCCCCCTCCCCGATCCTTGATTCTCCTAGCTCCTCCATTGCTTGCATTGCAAAGATACCGCTAGTTAACATATACTTTTCTTTTTAGAAACATGTATTACCCATATAGCAAGGTTACATTTGGGAAGTGAGTCTAGCTCAACTGGTTGGGGGAGTGAATGTACAAACCCAACACTAGGTTCAAATTCTCACGGAGGCGAATTTAGGTTCCTATTTATTCTGGAGGACCAGGTTTTTCAGGTACTCACGCATTTATCGAGGACTAGGCTCGGTGCGTAACCGAGATTAAAAATCCTATTGCTCATACTTAAAAGGTGGTATGCATCCCTAGTTGGTGCAGAGGTCGGAGAAGTGAAATTCTCCCCCAATTTAATTGGGAAGTGAGTCTAGCTCAACTGGTTGGGGGAGTGGATGTACAAACCCAACACCTAGGTTCTTGAGGACCAGGGTTTTCTGGTACTCACGCATTTATTGAGGACTAGGCTCGGTGCGTAACCGAGATTAAAAATCTTAGTACTCATACTTAAAAGGCCATATGCATCCCTAGTTGGTGCAGATGCCGGGGAAGTGAAATTCTCCCCCAATATAAGCGAGCTCTTCCCTCCGTCGCCCCCCCCCCCCCCCCCCCCCCCCCCCCCCCCCCCCCCCCCCCCCCCCCCCCCCCCCCCCCCCCCCCCCCCCCCCCCCCCCCCCCCCCCCCCCCCCCCCCCCCCCCCCCCCCCCCCCCCCCCCCCCCCCCCCCCCCCCCCCCCCCCCCCCCCCCCCCCCCCCCCCCCCCCCCCCCCCCCCCCCCCCCCCCCCCCCCCCCCCCCCCCCCCCCCCCCCCCCCCCCCCCCCCCCCCCCCCCCCCCCCCCCCCCCCCCCCCCCCCCCCCCCCCCCCCCCCCCCCCCCCCCCCCCCCCCCCCCCCCCCCCCCCCCCCCCCCCCCCCCCCCCCCCCCCCCCCCCCCCCCCCCCCCCCCCCCCCCCCCCCCCCCCCCCCCCCCCCCCCCCCCCCCCCCCCCCCCCCCCCCCCCCCCCCCCCCCCCCCCCCCCCCCCCCCCCCCCCCCCCCCCCCCCCCCCCCCCCCCCCCCCCCCCCCCCCCCCCCCCCCCCCCCCCCCCCCCCCCCCCCCCCCCCCCCCGCCGTGTCCTTCTTGAAGGCACCGTCGTGAGAGCTAAGTGGTGGGGGGGGGGGGCACGCCTTGTGTTCGTGGGCAGTTGTAGTTGGCGTGCCCCTCTTCCTCCAGGGGGCATCTGCTTCGAGGGAAACCCTGGATCTGGGTCTCACAGATCGGATGATGATGGAAACTATGGTGTCGTTCTCCCTGTTGAGGGCATCGTTTTGGAGCAGGTGCTGATTGGAAGGGCTAGAGGCGGAGCGGGGTTTCATCTTCCGCATCGATGACGGCGGATCTCGACGGCGTGGCGCAGTGGAGGCTCGACGTACGATGCGGGTTGACAGACTCGCGAGAGCGACGCTGTCTGGCGTCGTGGTGGCGTCGATGGCAGAGAGGCCTGGCAAGGTCGATGCATCAGTTCTGCTCTGAGGATGGATCGATGGAAGATGGAGGTGACGGCCCTTGCAGCGTGCGCATGTGGTGCTCACTGGGAGTGTGCCGGACCGTGTGTGACCCAGTCCAAGTAGTGGCTTGGATGGGGCATCCGGCTTTAAATGTTAGGCTTTGGTGCGATGTCTGTTTGGTATTAGACTCGGATATTCGGCACCCCTTCATTAAGGGGATAGGAGTAGCAACAGGCTGCCAAGATGGTGGCTTCAGGCTTATTGATGTATTACCTTGTAAGGTCTTTGTGAATAATTAATAAAATGACTGCATGCATCGTCCAGATGCAGAGGCCGGGGTACATCCTACTTAAAAAAAGCAAAATTACATTTGGTTTGCTAAAGTGTGATGGCCTTAGCCGGTACTGGCCCTAACCAAGTGGCAATGTGACCTCGAGCCTTCCCATAACTTGCCATTAAAGGCTCATAGAGTTTTGACTTCAACACACATGAGCAATATAAGTGCTTTCAATTAAAAGATAAAGATCAACATATATTTTCTTCATCAGGCTAAAATCATTTAGAGTGTGTGATAGTTTTTCAATAATTGCAGTTGTTCTAGGTGGTCTGCGAAATTGGATGTAATTTTTGTCACTTCTGGTGTTCTTTGTACTATCATGACAATCATGACAATTGACGAATAGAACATAAGTTTTTCCCACCAAAAAAAGGTTTACACAGGAATTAAAATGTTTTAGGTATTTGAAATTCAAGCGACAAAACAAACCAGTTTCTCAAATTTCACCGAAAAACACCTCTCCCATCACCTAGGTTCGGTAGATAGATGTTCAGGTTAAACCAAAGCGTGGCGTGAAGTATTCAAACTGGTCTCTGTTCGAAGAGAGTTCACCTTTCGTATCGCCCCTGGTATATAGCTCCGCGAAGCCAACAGCGGCACCCACGGATCCCCACGGCGCTTGTTATCCATCCACCACGCAGAGCCTTCTCCTTCCGGGCCTCGCCGTCTTCCTCTTCCCCACCGCCCTCGCCTCAAAAACCCCGCCCCCTAAAAACCCTAGCCCTCGAATTCGCCCCCGCCGGCCCGCTCGGAGCGCACGGGCCCCTCCTCCCCCGCGCATGGCGTCCTCGACGGCCGCCAACCTCTGGGTGCTGCTCGGCCTCGGCATCGCCGGCGTCCTTCTGGCGGCGAAGCGGCTCAAGCGCCCCGCCCGCCCGGACCACGGCGCCTTCGTGTCGCGCCTCGAGCTCCTGCCGCCTCCCCAGCCCCCGCCGCCCCAGGCGCGCCACCCCCTCACCGACCTCTGCTTCGCCATCGCCGACGCGTAAGCTCTCGCCCCCCGTCGTGTTTGGCTGGTAATACGTTCTTAGTTCTAACCCGGATTGGATCAGGTAGGGGGCCACTTAGCATTGACGTGGTGATAATTCGATCGCACTAGCACTAATTTGGGTATTGTTGTTTATGGGGATTGAATTTGTGTTGCTGGTACCAGTGGGCCGTGCTGATGGAATTTACTCAACATGGAGTCATTGTATCTGCCGAATTGCTTCTATGCTGTTTGAATGACTGTAATGCCTCTGCCTCGCATGGGGCAGCTTCATGGATGACTTGCCCAACTTTTAATGGTTGACGCCAAAAAGGAAAACAGTGCCCTGCAAGCACATGAATGTTGGTATTAGATACAACTATTATGGTGTTATTTATCACAGTTACTTAACAATCTACACTAGAAATAGGCAGCTCAGTAGTTTCAGCACGCATCGTGGCTTGTGGTGTGGTTTATACTATAAGATGCTAGATTCCATTGGCAGTAGGTGACATAATAATAATGAGTTAATAGTAAATTTATATCGTAAGTTTTGCCATGCCAATTATGAGTTGCTAGAGCTATAATCTTGGGAGTTATGGTTGAGGTTAAGGGAAGATTACAAACTATTTATAGGACAGACTAATTTAGGCATCTACTGCTGGTTTCTGAAGCACATTTTTGGTAGGGGGTGAACTTCACTCCGTGCTCGTTGGTGACTGTTCAAACAATCTTCCCCGTTATTCGTCGATGAGATGCTAATGTGGCAAACATTGGGAGTTGCGACCTACAGCTGTTGATGCTAACATGTGTTGCACGCTGACCTTCCACTCTCTCTTTTTCATAAGCAGACTCTTGTAGAAACATACTTAACCCCCTGTTAGATACTCAATTTCTTGCCCGCTAGGTTGATTTAAATCTCCTCAAAAAATTGAGGGTGCTGCTCAGGAAAAAAGAACTAGTGGAGATGTTTTGGGTAATTTTCTAATCACATTTTGCTTTAAATTTTGTTTACTGGTATGTCAATTACTCTACCCTTAAGTGACATTTCTGACAGAGGTGGTATTTGAACATCAGTAGATTGCCAGATTATAACTTATTTTATCATAGGACTTTATGGAAGCAAAACAATTTTCTTGAACTTCCTTAGTCATCATCTTATACCAAACTAAAGGCGTATTAGTTTTTTCAACCTAAGGCTTGTGGTGACTCGTGACTTGTGTTTTAAAATTTAATAAATTCAGTTTGGTGATGCTGTTGTGAAATCATTGTGTCACAGACGTTTGTGTCCTGTTTGATAAAATGAACGGAAACTTAATTATTAAGTTCTTCAACAAACACATGGATTGATTATGTTGATAACACCATAGTTTCATAGTCTTCAGAATATTTTCTCACCTGGACCAACTCAAAGCCTGAAATGCTGACCTTCTTTGTCCTATTTAAAACGGTTCTAGCATTTCATATTCTACTGTCTATTGGAGTATTGGTCAGGCTGCTGACTCCTTCGCCTGAAGTAGTTCATTGGGCCTATTTTTGGGCAAAAATCAACCACAGTTATGTATCTCTAAAGTAAAACCCGCATAATTGCACTGCAAATAGGATTTGCTTTCAGTAACTGTAATATGTACAGCTAAACTTTTAAAACATAGATGTATTTGTTAGCTGTAGTGCTATAGCAATTCTAAAAATCTATACTGATCTTTTAAATATTGCCCAAAATGAGGTTTAGTACTTGAGGTATTCTCTGGAAACTTTGTTGTGGGCTACATCTGTTACCTAGAGGAAATTCTATTTCGCTGCAACCCTACCGCCACGGGTGTAAGCTGTTCATCCAAAATTCCGAATAGATGGTTGGTACTTCACAGCCATCACTGAATGTATTATACAAATAAGTATCAATATATGCTTGTGGCATACTTCCCCTGATCCAAAATTATGTCCTTTAGGACATTGAAAGTCTTCAAGCTAGTACTTCGACCATCAGTTTCCGTGCGAATATGTTGCCTCAAATTAAATTAATTATACATTATAAAAGTATCTTTCATGATAGATCTTGTAATATCAATTTGATGTTTGATTTAATATGCTAAGTAAATCTTATCGGGCGGCAGGCCCGGTTAGCAATCATAAATCTTCTCTAATAGATAGTCAAACTTATAAATGTTTGACTAACGAGAAAGAAAATGCTAAAAACACCTACATTTTGGATTGGAGATATCATTATTTGGTGCTCATTGAGGAAATGCTATCCCATGCAATCCTACCGGCACCTTTTTGGGTGTAAGCTATTTATCGAAAATTCCAAATAGATGCTTGCTACTTTACAGCCATGTCTTGAATTGTATTGTAGGAATAAGCATGCAATAAATGTCTGTGGCATATTATTTGATGCTCAATAGCATCCATGTTACCATGTATATTTCCGTTGTTTCTTTTGCGTTGCTTCTATTCTTCAATGTACACTCCACTGCCCCAAAAATGTTGTGCTTACTGGAACGTGGCGGACCAGTTCATCTATTACAGTTCTTTCTGCAGGTATTACTTGTCCTTGAGCACTTGTATGATACACTTGCTTTGATGATTGCAGATTCCATGTCAGTGGTTATATAACAAGTTTCGGCAGCCTAGAATGGGCGAAGACACACGATGCAGCAACACAAACATCTCTAGTGGTTTCAACTCTTGTAGATGGTGGTGCTATTTGTGTTGGGAAAACTGTTATTGATGAGATGGCATATAGGTATTTTCATTTTGCTTTCTGTATGTAGCTTCGTGGAACTGTATTAAGGCTTAATTTTTTTTCTTTATTTCTTTCGTTTTTAGTGCCGATATCATAAAAGATGATACATGTTCCTTAGATTTGCGGAGTAGTTTTCCAGCTTTCTGATAGTCTTGTGTCCGTGCTGACTTAATGTACATTGCTTGTCCAGTATCCATGGTGAGAATAAACATTTTGGTACACCAACAAATCCTGCAGCTTCCGATCGAGTACCTGGAGGATGCTCAAGTGGATCAGCTGTTGCTGTTGCTGGTGGCATGGTAGATTTCGCCTTGGGTGAGTTGCTCTTTGGAGAACTTTTATTTTTAAGCAAAAATTGAAGTTTATTAACATTATTATTTGCTGCTGGTGCTTCATTATCCTTCTGATGTCATATCTTTAATATTGAAAGTAGCGAGAACCAGGGGAATTTTTCCCACAAAACTGTAGCATTTGCATGCAACTTATGATACTTGCTGTCTCATTTACTAGTGTTTGCAGTATTTTGTTTTTTACTAGTGGTATTGCTCGCCACTCGCCAGTGTTCAAGATTGTTTTCACGTGGTGAAATGTGAATCCATACCCATAGTTAAACTTGGTTCTCTCTTGATTAACAGATACTTTACTAAGTTGTGCTTGTGCACTTGATGGATTAACCGGATTTTAGTTACATCTCACAGCTCATTCTGTGACCTTTTTGTAGACAAAGATTGTTTTTTCTTGCGATAATTCAGCATATTCTAATTCTACCGAAGATAAGAAGACAATAGTTACCATCTATCGAGTTTTACTCTGGACACCACTAGAAATAATAATATAATGGAGAGGAAGATAACCGGTCTGCAAGGATATAGAATTATAACCATTTAATTCATATTCCTGCTCAGTGTGGGTCTGCTATTTTTACTATGTAGATGCCAAGCATAAAAGGGACAAACTTATGTGTTTTTCCCGTTTTTTGTGACTAAATTTATGTGGGGTTATTCCAGTACAGTTTCTTACTGAGACTTGGACTTTTAAAAGCTTCTGGATCTTGAAATCCGCCACTATTCGTACTGGATCTTTCTTGACTGTTATTTTTTTGTCGAACTGTCTATGCTTCTTATAATGTTATTCTCATATCTCTAACTTACATAGATAAGTGCTAGACTGATAATGTGGTGTGGCAGGTATTGATTCCATTGGAGGAGTAAGGGTACCAGGTGGCTATTGTGGCGTACTGGCGTTCCGGCCTTCACATGCTGTTATATCCAACAGTGGTGTTATTCCTGTAGCTCCTAGCCTAGACACTATAGGTATCTCTAAAGAATCTTTATTCATCTAAACTACATGAAATTTATAGGTCTTGACTCCTAAACAGAAATCATCATGCCTTGTTATTTTCTTGTTTCTGTTGTAGGCTGGTTCGCAAAGGATCCGATTGTATTGCGTCGTGTTGGTCATCTTCTTCTGAAATTATCTTATACTGATATTCGTCTACCCAGACACTTCTACATAGCAGATGATTGTTTTGAAATTTCAAAGATACCTGCAAGAAGGTTAACTCAGGTGGTGACAAAATCTGTGGAGAAGCTGTATGGAAGTAAGTACATCCTCTTTGCACAATCCCTTGTCTTTCTTTATTTGCTGGAAGTTAACTCATGCCTTTCCTCAGGACAAGTCTTGAGTCATGTGAATCTTGGAAATTATTTGGCTTCAAAAATACCCAGCCTGCGGAACTATTCAAACGTGCAAAAGAATGGGGACTCAAAGTTTTCTTCATTGCAAGCACTTTCTAGTGCCATGCAGTTGCTTCACAAGTACGGTTCCTGCATTATTACAGATCCTATTGTTCCAAAAAAAAGGAAATAATGGTTCATTGTGAATTATGATTTTTAGATTTCCTCCTGTGGTTTCTATCTGCTGTCTAGCTGCTAGCCATGTAAAAGAAGGTGCGGTCGTGTTGTAGGTTCATTTTACGTTACTGTTAGTTGAACTTCGTAGGGTTGCATGGTTCTCTTCTTTTCTTATAACTGTTTCATGTTTTGGTGGTCACCAACAAAGAATATCAAATGCTGTTTAGTACATATAAAAGAATCTGGCTGGCATGCTTGTCTTACTTTGGTTTGGCTTTGGTGTAGAAATTTTGGACTTGTTCTGGAATTTAGATCAACGCTATTGTAGTGTTTATGATATATCTGATGATACATATATGCAAATTTCTCTTTCACTTTGCCATACTTGGACATGTTGTTGTGATGCAATGTAATAGTGCTATTTTGTTATTCAACCCAGGCATGAATTTAGAGATCAGCATAACGAGTGGATAAACTCGGCAAAATCTGCCGTTGATGCTTCCATAGTTGGTAATTTGTCTGATGATGGTGATTCAACTATTAATATCGTCCAAGATGCAAGAAAGGAAGTGCGCTTAGCTCTCAACGCACTTCTTAAGGTAAATATTGAGTTCATACTACAATTCTGTGAAATTATTGTATATGTAACTGCCTACATTATCAGGAAAAACCATTGTTGATCCTGTGATTAGTTTCTTGGCGCATTCATTTGCCATTACCTATAGTTTTGCTGGATACATTTCACTGAAGAAAACCCTATACTGTATCTCTTTGATTCTGAAAATGTGAGCTGCTCAAAGCTTGTGGACTTCCAATTGGTAAAACAAAGCTAGTTTTTTTTGTAGTGTTTAGAAATGTTCTTTTTGTATGAAATTTGTGTATTATGTGCCAAGTAGATCAAATCAAGAATCAACTGATTATGAGGGTAAACTTGAATATAAATATTTCTGCTGGAAGACAAGTACACGGTTAACTGCAAAGTTTTTACCCACAAGTTTGGTGAGTTGACTTGGCAAACTGCTTTGTTTGCCCTAATCCAGCTTGTTCACAATTATCAGGAATATTAGGTGCTATTTTGGAATATGATGTTCAGATAATTCCTTCGAGTTTATATAGCACCAAGTAGTGCAAATCATGGAAAATGTCCATCTTTACTAGCCAAACAAAATACAATCACATTTTTCAACCCCACAATTCTGCCATTATTCTTTGCAATTGACCTGCCTTTTTTTAAGGGAACTCAAACCGGCATGTTTCTTCTGTATGTCAAGAAAGTCACAGAAATCTTCATCAGCCTGGCTGGGCCTGGGAAATCCTGGCCCTGAAAGGCCCATATGGACCTATCCTGGCCCTGCAAGACCAGGCCTGGCGTGTGAAAATAGTTCTTATTTTTCCCAAAGATTTTTTTTTCCTTAAAAATGTACCCCCTCCGTCCCAAATTACATCCGTATCTAGACAAATTTGGGACGGAGGTTGTATTAGATTTATCGTTTTGTTATTTTGTTGGGCTTTGACCCGGCTGATGGGCCAAAACTGGCTGAACCCGAAAAGTAGCAAGTCAGAGTTTGGAATTTGGAGTCAATTCTTCTGGTCTGCCATGGTTGTTTTTGGTTTCTATCTTTAACATCAGAGTCTGGACTTCGGAGCAAATTCGAGCTCTCTTACTTCTCTAAACCTGCGTCTGCTGGAGTGAAGTAAATGTTCATTTGCAGTGTACTTTCACCTAGCAGTGCACAGTATCTGAGAGAAAATTCTTATTGGAAAAGGAAGCCCTGCCTACAGTTTGCCTACTGTATCCTTGATGGGAGGAGTTGATCTTCCCATTCTGCTTGTTTGCTGCTTCATGTACTTGTTTTGCAATCTTGCATGCAACTGGATGTGCTTGTGATGAATGATCATCTTTTTATTAAGTGATATTGTAGAAATGTTTTTTCTAATGGTGATGCTATGTTATCCTTAGGATGATGGAATTCTGGTCATCCCAACTGCTCTGGGATGCCCTCCAAAAATTAATGCCAGGGAGCTCTCGTCTACAAGCTACAATTCTGAGACATTATGCCTTCAATCTTTATCTAGTATGTCTGGGTGTTGCCAGGTATGGTATTTTTCAGTGTAATTTTAGATTACCAGCATGCAAACCTTGTTATTATTTCCTCTGATGAGCTTCCTTTGTACTTCTTTTTGCCTTGAACCTTGTTATTATTGCATGTGGATGATAGCTAGTGGTATGGATGCATTGACCTGTTGACCTTTCATATGCCAGCAGTGAAAAACTGACAATTGCTTATTTTTGTTTAATTGCTTCAGTTAATTGATGTGTGGGTAGAGAAGCAAATTATCTCTGAGATTTTACTTCTGATTTTTGTGGAGAAGCAAATTATCCTGTCCATGGCTATGAATTTTAGTGGTTATTCCCAGGATCTATCCATCATGTGTGAAGGTTGTAGATATATTGATCATGTTTGTAAATGTTGGTGAGGGTATGAACTTACCCATGGGTTTAGCTACAATGCATGGATTTTCATTCCTGATAAGCCTTTACTGCCATTTTATCGATTCAACAATATCGATGCCTTTTTCAGGTTACTGTTCCCATCGGTACACATGACAAGTGTCCTATTTCGGTTTCCTTCATTGCGAGGCATGGTGGTGATCGCTTTTTGCTGGACACCACTCAAGCCATATATGCCACCATCCAAGAGCAAGTTGAGATCCTAGCAAAATCTGATCCTTCAAGTAAAGAGGCGATGAATGAAGAAGCTGCTGAAGCTGCTAAAGAGAAAGTCAGTTCCCATCTTATTATGGTCATCTACGAGTAGCTTTTGTTTTTCAAACTTTTGCTTAAAGAACCACAACCATTGCTTTTTCCTAGCATCTTACAGTAGTTACGGTACCATACTATGACAATGCGACAGTAGTTCACTACTGGAAGAAAGAACTGATAGGTGTTACATCTTAGCGTTTGACAAATTGAATTGCACTTTATGGGTGTTACATTCCAGTACTTGATAGATTGGAAGTGCTAGTTTCTGCATCTAGGAACTTGCTCTGTATATGGATGCACACACACAAATCCTTAGTTGTGCACTGAACCTGTTTTTCATGTCCCAGAATTATTATCACTTTTGACTCAGAAGCAAAGCTTCCCATACAGGATTGTGAGTGTTAATTATATTGTCTTTGTTCTTACTTGGGGTTCTTTTCTATCACTTGCTACTTGACAGGGTAACAGTGCATTTAAGGAGAAGCAATGGCAAAAGGCAATAAATTTATATACTGAAGCAATCAAATTAAATGGCAAAGTAGCCACATACTACAGTAACAGGGCTGCGGCTTTTCTAGAACTAGCTAAGTACGATCCTTTCCCCCCTTGTAATTTTGTCTCCAATCTATCATAGAGAGCTGGCATGTTTGAATGTTTGCTATTTATCTTTGAAGAGCTTGGATGCATGAGTGTTTATTTGGCAATTTGGTTACTCATGATTATCCGTTTTGGACCTTTCAGTTATCGCCAAGCTGAGACAGATTGCACTAGCGCCATTGATATTGATCCAAAGGTTAGTATCTGCCTTCTTAGTTTCAACTTTCAACTTTGAAGCATGATATGGCATATAACATTTACATATTACTCTACTTTATAAATGTAAGTGTAGGCAATGAGATAAAAATATATGTTCTAAATCTGTTGAGATTGTGATGGTTTGTGAGTTTTTGCGTGATTGGTTGAGTTGCTATTTATGTAACGTTTCAGATTGTCAAAGCTTACTTGCGAAGAGGCACGGCAAGAGAGATGCTTGGATACTATAAGGAGGCTGTCGATGGTCTGTCTTTCATTTCCCTTTGCTTGATACTCAAGTTATCTGGATGAAAAACTAATTGTTTACTTGTCGACTGCGTCTTGCAGATTTTAGCCATGCCCTTGTTCTAGAACCAATGAACAAGACGGCTGGTGTAGCTATTAATAGATTAAAGAAGCTATTCCCTTGAGTGCCAGGCCCATGGAATTATTTCTTTCTGAAAATATGGCTGCTGATTTTGTGCACAAACAACTTCTTGGTGTCTTGGGGATGTTATGGAAGTGCCTGAGCGCCACGGATCTGTGATGCGACATATGCTCTGTGCGCTTCGCAAGGTACTGAATCGTCATTGCTGGTGGCAACGGGGTTGTCATTCGTGGAGTCATTTTACATGTTCTCCCCCAAGTTTTGAGAAAGCAAGGTAAACAAAAAGAAAGCATAGGTTTTGAGAGTCGATCATAGCAGCAACGTCCTCAGATGTGATCTACCAATGCCCTCCTGTCATGTATAATATCGATTTTGACAATTATTTGTTGAAGCAGCTTGATTTTGCCAGTAAAATGGTCCGCAATGCCGCATGCATCCTTTTGCTATTCTGATGTGGTTTTCAGGTTAAACGGCAGCCTCAGGTGAAGTCTCACGGAGGCTGTTTGGCAACCCTTTTTGCTTACATGTTGCTCTCACTGATTTAGAAGACATTTCAACCTTCCCTTTAGGTTTGGTTGTTTGCATGTCCCTCTCACTGAATTTTCCTGTATCGGAAGGCGTCTGCGTCAGTGATGTGTGCCTAATATGATGGTGTGGATTGCTCACCACGGGAGTGGGGTCTTGGGCGGTTGTGTTCACTGACGAAGTTAGGCTTAGTCTGTTGGGTCACTTTTGGATCAGGTACAGGAGAACCGGCTGTGCCTTAGGTCATTGACTCGTTCGTTATAGAATAGCAATCAAAGCGACCTGGCAGGGAAAGAAAAGCTGGTATCATAGTTGTCTGCCCCCAGATGTCCCGGTGCATGATGATTCCCAGCTTGCTCCGTGCTAATCTAGACAGTCTGGTGCCGCCATCTGTTAACGAATGATTGTATCAGGCCAACCAATATTAATACCAGTTCACACGCGCCCTGAGTAGTAATAATAAACGATAAAGAGGGCAGCTTGATCTGGTGCTTCGACTGGTACGGACACACGCGGCAAGGCGCCGGCGCCGGCCCCAAAGCTATCTCCAACTTGCTTGTTTCCGGAAGAGAAATGGTTTTATCATTGGAGGACGTTGCAGAAAAAAAGCATCCCCAACTGCATCTATCCACGGAGGACAGGAGCTCTCCTTTGACTTGGCTTCCACTAGCGTTTGCCGAACTGAAAGTGATCCCTTTGGCCATCGCAGAGCCGGGGAGAAGGAATCACGCGTCCATCGCCCCTTGCACGAGCGGGTCATTTCAGTCAGTCAGTCAGGGATAGAAAAAAGAGAGAGACGCCGGAGCCGCAAAGTTAGGCCAACTCCAACGCACGACCCTAAATCGTCCGTGAACGTTCATTTGGGGCAAAACACGGCCCAACGCTAGACCTCAAACGGACAAAGTTGTCCGCAGATGTCTGTTTTGGCCCGGCCCGACCCCAAACCTGGAGCAAAGTTGGGTGAGAAATGCGTCTACAAACGGACGCTCTCGCTCGTCACTCTCGTCCGCTGCGTCCGCCCGCTGGCCCACAAATCAGTGACAGCCACCAACCCCGCTCAACGCGTATGCCGTCGCGCTCGCCCGTCCCACGCGAACACCACCGCAGACCCGCCGCTCGCGCCGCCGCCCGCCCGCTCTGCTGTCGCGCTGCCGAGCCCCACCGTCGCCCGCCCGCTCCGCTCCCGTGCCGCCGCGGCCCCGCCGCCCGCCTGCTCTGCTCCCGCGATGTCGCAGCCCCGCCGCCGCCCGCCCGCTTCGCCGCACCCACCCCGCACGGTGAGACAGGGGCGCTCCGGCCGGTGCTCCAACGACGGCGCGCAGCGCACGGCGAGAAGGGGCGCTCCGGCCGCTGCTCCAAGGACGGTGCACGGCAAGACAGGAGCGAGTCGAGCCGTCGTGGAAGAGCTCTGCCGCGGGTGTGCGCGGCGCGGCGGCGGGGCGTGCGCGCGGGCGAGCTCGGCGGCGGGGGCGGGCGCGAGCTCTGCCGCGGGCGGGGCGTGCGCGCCGCACGGCAAGCGCTGCTGCAGCGGCGGACGGGCGCTAGGAGCGGGCGCAGGCAGCGAGCTCTGCTGCAGCGGCGGGCACGGGCGGCGTGAGTTCGGGGCGGACCGTTTGGGGTCAAGGCGACGCGTGCAACGTTGGGCGCGGATGCATCGGTCGACCGTCCGCCCTTTTCGATACCCAAACGGACAAATGTCCGCGTCTGTTTGGGGTCTAGAGCTGGAGTTGGCCTTACGGCGCGCACGAACGAGCGAACGAACGAACGGCATGATCGATCGCGTAAGCCGCGCTGGGCCCTTGAGGGCGGCATGTGGGCTCTGTGTGGTGGTTAGATACGGCCCTTTTCCCGACGCGCTAGCTTTTTTTTTATCTGTTCGGCCGATTGATGCTCATGATCGGGACCATGCGTGAACAGAACTGCGCCGTGACCACAACACAGTTCAGACCAGTGGCGGCGCCAGCCTCAATAATCTGTGGGGTCAATGAATTTTTTTTATTTTTTTCTTCATGATAAACAGTGAATGAACAGTAATTCTTGGCTGTTTGGTCCGACCCCACAGCTTACACGTAGGTTCGCCGTTGGTTCAGACCTTATCGAAACTACCGAGATGGGGAGAGAATGAATAGGGCGTGACCGCTGCCCGCGCCGGCACGACGGACCGCCCAGCGACTCGTGGCGATCATGCGAGACCGATGAACCAACGAATTTAGCCCCCATCCGGCCGTTTTCATCAAGGAACTAGTACATGAAATCCCTGTACGAGCAAAGCAACCACCTTCCTCGAGACCCTACCCTACCAGGAGTGGGAAAGATATTTTCTTTTGTACAAGCAAAGATTGTTAAATAAAGCGACCAACAGACTCTCTAATAAACATGCCCATGTGGTACGTGCTTGTATCATTATTCATATCGAGCTTGGGGACCGTTTAAAAAAAATAATATCGAGCTTGGGGTTGGGTTGGTTGGGGGTCTACCAGTCTAGCACGGCCATGTGATACTAGCATGGACCGGTGTAATCGATCCACCAGCCCTATCTTGGGCCTACACCAACTTGCTCTCCAATCCTCGTCCCCTTGGTGCATCTGGGCTAGTACGACGCTTCTGCAGCAGCTCCCATGGCGAATGATACGTTGGTTGCGTTGCCGACTACTACGTCGTCCCGTTTACTCACTACTGGTGCGCGGCTGGGCAGATCGACCTCGACCTCAATCGCACGTACGACATGACGGACCACCATGCAATTGCAATCTACCACAGCATCGCATTCCTTGCTGCATGGCTTTCCGCTGCGAGATCTACCTATCTGACGCCTGACGGGCCTTGTGTAGCATTCATCTTGCCAGCGCCAGCGCCAGCATGTGGTGTCTGTTTTCCTTTTCGTGCATGTGGTGGATCCCGGCCGGATCAGTGCATGCATGCATGCATGCACTGCAACTTTGTGGGTGATGGGCTGTAAACTCGATCACTGTGCATGCAACACTCGTCTGGTACTGGTAGTATGCTCTGTTTGGCATGCAGACGTTCACACGGCGGTTAACAAACCAGTCATTTACTCTCATCAAAGCTCGATCACGATGGGCCCTGCACGCATGGCATGTACTCATACGTACTAGTACAAGCTGCTTGGCTAAAGCACGGGGAACATATATGCCCTACAATTTAATTGCATGGTCAATTGAGTAGTTTGATCTATTTTCTGCTATATATGTTCAGCATGTGGACGTGCACGCAGCCGGTCCGCGTCTACGGGCGGGGCTGCGAGCCTCCCCGCTGCCGCCGCGGCCGGTGCATGCCGGGCACATGCAACTGGCTGTCCGGCAACGCCCCTCCTTGACCCCTGTCGCACTCACTGATTTCCTGCGCCCGCCGGCCGGGCCCGTTCGCTCTGCGCTCGTGACCAGTCGACCTGGGTTCGCTGGCCAACTTCAACGCACGACTCCAAATGATCCGGCCGCGTCTGTTTGAAGGTAAACGGACAGAACAACCGGCCCAACGCGCGCAGGAGATAACGGACGAATGTCCGCTCCGCCTCCGCGCGTGACCCGTCGATCTGGGGTTCGCCCGTGAGAGCTCGCTCTGCCAGCGCCATTGGCCACAGGTGAGGTGCGTGCATACGTCCTCCACAGCGCCATTGGCCCATTGCGAGAGGCGACACCTGCATGCACGCGCCCCGGCCTCTCCAGCACGTACGCATCATGCATGCATAGTGCTTGGCCGCGTTTCGCAAAAAACCATTCCGGTTTGCCTCTCCATTGACTATCGTCATCGGCAGGACCGATGTATGTACGTACGTACGTACGTATACCCCGTTGTGACCACTACACAGCTGAGCCTGAGCTGATGGTGCATGCACGCTGTTTGCTTTTTCACCACCACCAGCGAATTCTTTCTTTCGGAAAAGCATAATAAAACCGACGGGACAGGACTTGACGGACGATCGAGGAGGTGCAGTGCTGGCTATGACTATGCGTGTCCGACCGGACAAGACGTCACTTGCCAATGCCATCCATCCTCTGATTTCTCATATAT
>JAAAWM010010275.1:0-37338 GCA_036873465.1 Thinopyrum obtusiflorum | reverse complement strand
TGCTAGGAAGGGTGAAAAGGTTAGAGGCTGACATGGCAATTTGGGAGGCTTGATAAGCAATAGATAGGTAGCACAGCATAGCGATAGAATGAAGCAACTAGCATAGCAATGATAGTAGTGAGATCCAGGGTAGCGATCATCTTGCCTGAAATCCCGCTTGGAAGAAGAACGAGTCCATGAAGAAGACAAGCGGACGTGGTCGAACGAATCCTCACAACTCTGGAACGAAATCGAAGGCAACCCAGAAAGAAGCAATCAACATGGTAAACACACAAGCATAATCATGGCATGATGCACAAACAAGTATGATGCATGTCCGGTTTAAAGAGCATGGCATGGCAAAGTGCAACAAACAATACTACAAGTTAAGTGGAGCTCAATATGCAATGAGTTGCATATTGACGAAACACCACATTCAATTATTTCGTTCACTCCCGTTTAGGTACTCAACAATATTAAATGTTGTTAAACATGGCAAGAGGTGGAACATTAGTAATCCAACTATTTAGGCAAGTTTAAATGAGGCCGAAAACAACAAACAACAATTCCGGAAAATCCCCATATGCAAATTATGAATTTGGTACTGTTCTGCCCTAAACCATATTTTAGAGTTGTTAGACATGCAAGATGAGTGCATCAAGTTAATCTATGCATTTTTCCACCCCATTTACATATAAAGAACATTTAAAACCGAGCTACGGTTATTTAGTTATGAAATAAATCATTTTAACATGGCATATTAGCGAATTTAAACAAACAGCAAGTTAAACATTTTTAACATGGATAAAAGTTGCAAATTATTAATCTACACAAAATTCTAAGCATTTTACATATATAAATTATTTACATATGATGCACGGTTCATGAGGTATTATATGCATGGAGTCTAGGGTTTTTTCCTGCAAATCTGTAAATCACTGGATAATGCTAAAATCGCAGACAAGAAAAAAAACACTACGCGGGCCAAAACTGCTGGATCTGGGCTGCTCACCACGGGCTGAGGCCCAGGTCGGTGAGGTGGCAGGGGAAGAAGGCCGGCTGGCTTGAGGCCGAGCGGCCCTGATGGAGTTGGCCAGGGGCGCGGTCAACGGGACGACGAGCCAGCTGCTCCTGCTCGTTGCAGAAGAAGCAGAGGACGCAGCGGCAGCGGCGGTGCATGCGGCGTGACGCGGCAGGAGCTCCGGCGAGGCGGCCTCGTCGGGGATCGATCGGAACGGGACTGGAACGGCAGGGTCCGGCGGATCTGGGCGCAGGGATGGGGCTCCAGCGGCGCGACTTGGCTCCATGGAGATGGCGCCATGGGCTCCTGTAGGGGGAAGAGATGGGGAGGTGGGGTAAAGTGGTGAGGTTGCAGCAGCGACTAAGCATATATGGTGGCTAACATCCGCAAATAAGAGCGAGAAGAGAGCAAGCGGAACAGTCGTGAAGCTAGCAATGATCAAGAAGTGATCCTGGACTCCTACTTACGTCAAACATAACCCAAAAACCGTGTTCACTTCCCGAACTCCGCCGAAAAGAGACCATCACGGCTACACACGTGGTTGATGCATTTTAATTCGGATCTGGTGTCAAGTTATCTACAACTGGACATGAACAAATTCCCATCTGCCCATAACCACGGGCACGGCTTTCAAAAGTTTATACCCTGCAGGGGTGTCCCAACTTAGCCCATGATAAGCTCTCGCGATCAACGAAGGATATACCTTCTCCTAGGAAGACCCGATCAGACTCGAAATCCCGGTTTACAAGACATTTCGACAATGGTAAAACAAGACCAGCAAAGCCGCCCCCCCCCCCCCCCCCCCCCCCCCCCCCCCCCCCCCCCCCCCCCCCCCCCCCCCCCCCCCCCCCCCCCCCCCCCCCCCCCCCCCCCCCCCCCCCCCCCCCCCCCCCCCCCCCCCCCCACTCATCGAGTCTAGGAAGAAAAACGGAAGTTTGCAACACAAATCGACGAGACGACGTTGCGGGATTCTCGGGAGATGAACTACGATAGCAAGCTCCAAAACATGAGCTGGTTTTGCTACAAACATGTGAACACGTTGTCCCAGACAAGCATGACCACGAAGTAGTCTTATAATAAAACACTACCGAGTTCAGGAGGGGGAACCATCAGCGAGGATATCGAGGTTTTGTACAAATCCGTCTGGTACCTTCGGGACTAGCACTTAGAACTTATTAACCTTCAACAAATCAATCAGTGGCTTGGTGTGCTAGGGACCCATATAGAATGGAGGTTGCAAGTCTCCGAACCACAGAATACTTCGCACGTATGCATGACTGATTTAGGATGATTCCAAAGGAAACAACATTGACTTTCTCGAATCCACGGCGGCAACTTGCATCAAATGCTCATGAACTGGAGGAAGTCACTTCTTACATCCGAACATATGCTTCATGAACTAGCATGAAGAAATGCTTTCAAAAGTTTCCAACACTAGCTTAATGTTCAACAAATCATGGAGGAGATAAGGATGTTGCCAATGGGCTCAACAACAATTCATCTAGGTTTCCTTTTAAAAGGAATTCCATAGTTAAGTGAACACGGTGATAGCATTGGTCAGACCAAAGATGTAATGGTGCATACTCAAGGGATCAACCACGAATAAGACAACATTACGAGCATCGTTGGTACTGATTTGATTTGACGATAGCCCACACTCAAATCAAAGGATTGATAAGACAATAGGTCCAGCAACTGATCACAAGGACCAATCGATGAAGATATCATCTTTCTTCAACACACACTACACAAGAATATCCCTTTGGAACGAACTAAGTCAGACAAGCTTTTATCTTCCAACTCTCCAAGTTGTTGTCTAGCTTAACCAACTTAAACCTTATGTTCAAGTTGTTAACCAGCAAGTTAAGATGCACAAAGATGATCTACACGAGATTCTAGTCAAGTTACATATAAAGTTCATTTAATTCGGAGCTACGGCCTAGAAGATATGAGCAAAACAAGTTAAACATGACATTGATGCAAAATGCACCCAAACATCAAGAAAACACCTCAAAACATGTATGCAACATGATAATATGAAACTACATGCAATTCTAAGCAAGTTTCATGTATATCACACTCAAAACAGAGCAACGGTTCAACACGCACACATGAAACGAGTTTAAAGGACAAGCTGTCCAAAACAGCGACTAGGCATATTGCAAGCATCAAAATAATATGCTACAGCATCTCAACATAATAACAAAAGGCATGGGCATGATGTACAGGTAAAGCATTACAAAACATGAACACTGAGCTATCTCCAGAAATCGATAGAACATGCTCCAACACACATGGTAAGATTGCAAGTTATAACAATTTCAGACTTTGCAGAAAATAACATCACGATGCAATGTTTAAAGCTATCCAATAACATGTTACAGGAACTTATCATGGCAAATAAAGGCATGGCATGAATCTACTAATTGCATAGATCAAGAGTCCCTTAGTGACCATAAGCCAAAAAGGATCAGAAAATATGATGGCACCCATGTAAACATAGCAAGTTTTTATACAGATTCAAACATGGCAGGAACATAATTATGAAGGCATGTATATGAGCTTGTGCAACTCACTACAGATCATTACATGGCATGGCAAGGCACCCAACAGTAAGAAGGCATGTTTGTGAAGCTAAGCATGGCAATAGCAAGGTCATAGGGTGCATGGAACACTAGGAACAACCATGGTAACAACTGAACTTAATGTAAACAGGCTGACGGCAACATTATGAAGCAACTTTGGAGCAAGATATGAACAGGCTACAACAAGATATAAATGGAAACAGGGCCATGGATGGATAGAGCAAGACATGTAGATCAAAACATATTTATAGAACATCTCCAGATTATGCATAGAATGACTAGTAGCAGCAGGTTTATATAGCATCACGAAATAACAGATTCAGCCTAGCAAAACAGCAACAACATGTACCCTACTTAACAAGCTCGATACACTCACCACAAGTCATTGCATGACAAGATAATCATAGCATCATCAAGAAGACATGTTTGTGAAACAAACCAAGTCAAGAACAAGTCCATAGCATGCAAGGATCAACTATAGCAACCTTGGCTAAATTGAATAACATGTAAACAATCTGCCAGGAAACATTTTGAAGCAAAAGTAGAGCACGAAACTGACATGCTAGACTACTCCATAATTGCAACAAAGGGCATTAATGGATATACAATAACCACATGTTCAAAACACCTTTACTAAAGTATCTCAAAATGTGCATGGATCTCTCTGTAGCATCAAGTTTACATGGCATGAAAATAACAGCAGAACAGGGACTAAAATCAGCAACATCACGATGCCTAGTTTGCATGCTTGTGCTAGTCACCACATTGATCAGCAATGAATGAGATTTCTAGGGTTTTTGCCCCTCTTTTATTTAGGGTTTTGAGGCTTCCAATATTCCTCAATTCAAGTTTCAAAAATATAGACATGATGCACACATGAAGCTAGGCTAGAGCAATGCCAGAAGCTAGGGATGTGACAACTCACCCCCACTAAACAAGAATCTCGTCTCGAGATTCAAGCGTAGGGTAAGGTGAAGGGTAAACGCAACTAGTATAATCTTCATGATCCAGGTTGCACTTCAAATGAACGTTGATTTGAACACCATCTTTGTCTTGTCGTCTTGCTCTGAGAACTCCAGCTAATCATGACAAGAAGGGGAAGAAGGAGACTCTAGAAGGGTCGATCTCCTCGAAGATCGAACAACTCAAGATTAACTCACGGAATGAGACATAGCAACATCTCTCGAGCTGAGAGGCGAAGCATATATCCATAGGAATGGAGTGAAGCAGATGACGAAGGTTCACTAGGTAGACCACAATTTCACGCTTAAGAAGGTGGTAATCGATTGTCAACGTAGCGAATGGCATACTCGGACTTGGATGATGTGGATTACCTTGTTGAAGACAACGTAATGGATGAATTTGCTTATCACCGGAAATGGAAGAGACCCATGGTAGAATGGCACATTGGCGGTGCAAGCTAGGAACAAAATGCAAATGCTGGGAATGATTCTGGTAACTAGGGAAGAACCCAACAATAAAGAGTGAATTCACTGGTTGAAAAGGTCATAGCATTGCCGAGGAAACTGAGAGGAATCCCAGTTAGAGCCGATGATAACACGTAGCGCTTGTGCGTGCTCTCAAGAGCTTGAGCATTTCCACATTCATCAAAGTTTTACCAATATCCGTGTCAAGGATCCTGGCAACACAACTTGCTACCATGATGAATGATGATGGATGATGTAGATGCAAAGAAAGATAACACTTTCTCAGATTTCATCTTAGCGAGGCCAAGGAAATAAAATCTGGATGATCGACCGAGAGACATTTAGCACTCCGCTTCTAATGTTCTCCTTGATGTGCTAGTATAACCCATTCATAGATATGGTTTGATATCTAAAACATCAAGTAAAAGGTCGGACTTCGGGAACACAAAAATCCATAGGGGCAACTAGGGAGTAAATCCTACGAAATCCCTAGGGGGGGGTGGCCAACTTCCTCAAACAAGATATTATAATAACAGGTCTACCGGATGGGTGTGTTGGCCACTACATCCACCTTACCGGTTATCGAGAGACCAATATTATAGTTCTTGGGGAAATGTTCCAACCATCATATCTGCCTGAGATCCCCCCCCCCCCCCCCCCCCCCCCCCCCCCCCCCCCCCCCCCCCCCCCCCCCCCCCCCCCCCCCCCCCCCCCCCCCCCCCCCCCCCCCCCCCCCCCCCCCCCCCCCCCCCCCCCCCCCCCCCCCCCCCCCCCCCCCCCCCCCCCCCCCCCCCCCCCCCCCCCCCCCCCCCCCCCCCCCCCCCCCCCCCCCCCCCCCCCCCCCCCCCCCCCCCCCCCCCCCCCCCCCCCCCCCCCCCCCCCCCCCCCCCCCCCCCCCCCCCCCCCCCCCCCCCCCCCCCCCCCCCCCCCCCCCCCCCCCCCCCCCCCCCCCCCCCCCCCCCCCCCCCCCCCCCCCCCCCCCCCCCCCCCCCCCCCCCCCCCCCCCCCCCCCCCCCCCCCCCCCCCCCCCCCCCCCCCCCCCCCCCCCCCCCCCCCCCCCCCCCCCCCCCCCCCCCCCCCCCCCCCCCCCCCCCCCCCCCCCCCCCCCCCCCCCCCCCCCCCCCCCCCCCCCCCCCCCCCCCCCCCCCCCCCCCCCCCCCCCCCCCCCCCCCCCCCCCCCCCCCCCCCCCCCCCCCCCCCCCCCCCCCCCCCCCCCCCCCCCCCCCCCCCCCCCCCCCCCCCCCCCCCCCCCCCCCCCCCCCCCCCCCCCCCCCCCCCCCCCCCCCCCCCCCCCCCCCCCCCCCCCCCCCCCCCCCCCCCCCCCCCCCCCCCCCCCCCCCCCCCCCCCCCCCCCCCCCCCCCCCCCCCCCCCCCCCCCCCCCCCCCCCCCCCCCCCCCCCCCCCCCCCCCCCCCCCCCCCCCCCCCCCCCCCCCCCCCCCCCCCCCCCCCCCCCCCCCCCCCCCCCCCCCCCCCCCCCCCCCCCCCCCCCCCCCCCCCCCCCCCCCCCCCCCCCCCCCCCCCCCCCCCCCCCCCCCCCCCCCCCCCCCCCCCCCCCCCCCCCCCCCCCCCCCCCCCCCCCCCCCCCCCCCCCCCCCCCCCCCCCCCCCCCCCCCCCCCCCCCCCCCCCCCCCCCCCCCCCCCCCCCTATTTCTCAAATTCACAATTACTCAACTAGCACGACTCTAATATCACCATCTTCATATCTCAAAACAATCATCAAGTATCAAACTTCTCATAGTATTCAATGCACTCTATACGGAAGTTTTTATTATACCCATCTTGGATGCCTATCATATTAGGACTAATTTTATAGCCAAAGCAAATTACCATGCTGTTCTAAAAGACTCCCAAAATAATATAAGTGAAGCATGAGATATCAATAATTTCTATAAAATAAAACCACCACCGTGCTCTAAAAAGATATAAGTGAAGCACTAGAGCAAAATTATCTAGCTCAAAAGATATAAGTGAAGCACATAGAGTATTCTAATAAATTCCGATTCATGTGTGTCTCTCCGAAAAGGTGTGTACAGCAAGGATGATTGTGGTAAACTAAAAAGAGAAGACTCAAATCATACAAGATGCTCCAAGCAAAACACATATCATGTGGTGAATAAAAATATAGCCTCAAGTAAAGTTACCGATAGACGAAGACGAAAGAGGGGATGCCTTCCGGGGCATCCCCAAGCTTAGGCTTTTGGTTGTCTTTGAATTTTACCTTGGGGTACCTTGGGCATCCCCAAGCTTAGGCTCTTGCCACTCCTTATTCCAAAATCCATCAAATCTTTACCCAAAAACTTGAAAACTTCACAACACAAAACTTAAACAGAAAATCTCATGAGCTCCGTTAGTGTAAGAAAACAAACCACCACTTTAAGGTACTGTAATGAACTCATTCTTTATTTATATTGGTGTTAAACCTACTGTATTCCAACTTCTCTATGGTTCATACCCCCCCGATATTAGCCATAGATTCATCAAAATAAGCAAACAACACACGAAAAACAGAATCTGTCAAAAACAGAACAGTCTGTAGTAATCTGTATCAAACGAATACTTCTGGAACTCCAAAAATTCTGAAATAAATTGGTGAACGTGAGGAATTTGTCTATTAATCATCTTCAAAAATAATCAACCTAAAAGCACTCTCCAGTAAAAACGGCAGCTAATCTCATCAGCGCTAAAGTTTCTGGTTTTTTACAGCAAGATCGCAAAGACTTCACCCAAGTCTTCCCAAAGGTTCTACTTGGCACAAACACTAATTAAAACATAAAACTGCATCTAAAAAGAGGCTAGATGAATTATTTATTACTAAAAAGGAACAAAAAGCAAGGAACAAAAATAAGATTGGGTTGCCTCCCAACAAGCGCTATCGTTTAACGCCCCTAGCTAGGCATAAAGCAAGGATAGATCTAGGTATTATCATCTTTGGTATTTATATTTTTAATGGGATTATGCTCGGATCCGGGAGGTTCCTTACGTTTCCCTTCATACTCGGAGATCTTTAGATCTAGAGCATCCAACCGCTTATTGCAAAGAGTGATCAACATATTCATGCGGTGGAGGTTCCCACTAACATTTTTAAGAGGTTCAAGAGATTTTTGCAAAAAAATAGTTACTTCGCATATTTTCTCAAAAACTTGGGTTCTTCTTGAGTATGATGAAGTCCCTTATGTGGGGTTAGTACTCCTACTATTCCCTCTATAATCTCATACGCAATACTGGGGTTAATTTCAATAAAACTCCCTTTAGCGACAAAATCCAAGAGTTGTCTATGGGACATGGTTAGCCCAACATAAAAATTACGAAGTAAAATCTTGAAATCTCCCTCTATAGTGCAATTATGATAGGATTCATTCATCCTATACCAAGCATCTTTTAAGTTTTCTCCTTGTCTTTGTTTGAAGTGAAGAACTTCAAAATCGGGAGACAAGGGAAGAGGGAGAGGGCCAGCCATGATGGCGAAACAAACTATCTAACACACGGACACACAAGAAGCAAGCGAAAAGAGACGAACGAAAAAGGGCGAATAAAGCGACAAAGGTGAAGTGGGGGAGAGTAAAATGAGAGGCAAATGGCAAATAATGTAATGTGAGGGATAAGAGTTTGTGATGGGTACTTGGTATGTCTTGACTTGAGCGTAGATCTCCCCGGCAACGGCGCCAGAAATCCTTCTTGCTACCTATTGAGCATGTGTTGGTTTTCCCTTGAAGAGGAAAGGGTGATGCAGCAAAGTAGCGTAAGTATTTCCCTCAGTTTTTGAGAACCAAGGTATCAATCCAGTAGGAGACTACACGCAAGTCACCTAGTACCTGCACAAACAATCAAGAACCTTGCAACCAACGCGATAAAGGGGTTGTCAATCCCTTCACGGCCACTTGCAAAAGTGAGATCTGATAAAGATAATAAGATAAATATTTTTGTTATTTTTGTTTTATAGATTGGAAAGTAAAGATTGCATAATAAACGGCAACAGAAATTGGCAAGTTGACGGGAAACTAATATGATGTAAAATAGACCCGGGGGCCATAGGTTTCACTAGTGGCTTCTCTCAAGATAGCATATATTACGGTGGGTGAACAAATTACTGCCGAGCAGTTGATAGAAAAGCGCATAGTTATGAGAATATCTAGGCATGATCATGAACATAGGCATCATGTCCATGTCAAGTAGACCAAAACGAATCGGCATCTACTACTATTGCTCCACACATCGACCGCTATCCAGCATGCATCTAGAGTATTAAGTTCATAAGAACAGAGTAACGCATTAGGCAAGATGACATGATGTAGAGGGATAAACTCAAGCAATATGATATAAACCCCATCTTTTTATCCATGATGGCAACAATACAATATGTGCCTTGCTGCCCCTACTGTCACTGGGAAAGGACACCGCAAGATTGAACCCAAAGCTAAGCACTTCTCCCATTGCAAGAAAGATCAATCTAGTAGGCCAAACTAAACCGATAATTCGAAGAGACTTGCAAAGATATCAAATCATGCATATAAGAATTCAAAGAAGAATCAAATATTGTTCATAGATAATCTTGATCATAAACCCACAATTCATCGGATCTCGGCAAACACACCGCAAAAAGTATTACATCAAATAGATCTCCAAGAACATCGAGGAGAACTTTGTATTGAGAACCAAACAGAGAGAAGAAGCCATCTAGATAATAACTATGGACCCGAAGGTCTGTGGTAAACTACTCACACATCATTGGAGAGGCTATGGTGTTGATGTAGAAGCCCTCCGTGATCGAATCCCCCTCCGGCAGATCGCCGGAAAAGCCCCAAGATGGGATCTCACAGGTACAGAAGGTTGCGGTGGTGGAAAAGTGGTTTCATGGCTCTCCTGGATGTTTTCAGGGTATAAGAGTATATATAGGTGAAAGAAGTAGGTTGGTGGAGCTACAAGGGGCCCACGAGGGTGGGGGGCGCGCCTACCCCCCTAGTCACGCCCTCCTGCCTCGTGGCCGCCTCGTTGCGTCTCTGACTTCCACTCCAAGTCTCCTGGATTGCGTTTGTTCCAAGAAAGTTCCTCGCGAAGGTTTCGTTCCATTTGGATTCTGTTTGATATTCCTTTTCTGTGAAACACTGAAATAGGCAAAAAAACAGCAACTAGCACTGGGCCTCCGGTTAATAGGTTAGTCCCAAAAATAATATAAAAGAGCATATTAAAGCCCATTAAACATCCAAAACAGATAATATAATAGGATGGAACAATAAAAAAATTATAGATACGTTGGAGACGTATCAGGGTCCCACAGACCTCCACCGACCTCAACTCCAACTCCATATATTCACGTTCGGGGAGAAAAAAATCAGAGAGAAGGATTCATCGCATTTTATGATACGGAGCCGCCCCCACCTCCTGTTCTTCCTCGGGAGGGCAGTTCTGGAGTCCGTTTTGGGCTCCGGAGAGGGGAAATCATCGCCATCGTCACCATCAACCATCCGCCATCACCAATTTCATGATGCTCACTGTCGTGCATGAGTAATCCCATCATAGGCTTGCTGGACGGTGATGGGTTGGATGAGATTTACCATGTAATCGAGTTAGATTTGTTAGGGTTTGATCCCTAGTATCCACGATGTTCTAAGATTGATGTTACTATGACTTTGCTATGCCTAATGCTTGTCACTAGGCCCGAGTGCCATGATTTCAGATCTGAACCTATTATGTTTTCATGAATATATTTGTGTTCTTGATCCTATCTTGCAAGTTATAATCACCTACTACGTGTTATGACCCGGCAACCCCGGAGTGACAATAGTCGGGACACTTCCTGGTGATGACCGTAGTTTGAGGAGTTCATGTATTCACTAAGTGCTAATGCTTTGGTCCGGCTCTCTATTAAAAGGAGGCCTTAATATCCCTTAGTTTTCAATAGGACCCCACAACCACGGGAGGGTAGGACAAAAGATGTCATGCAAGTTCTTTTCCATAAGCACATATAACTATATTCGGAATATATGCCTACATTATATTGATGAATTGGAGCTAGTTCTATGTCACCCTATGTTATAACTGTTGCATGATGAATGCCATCCGACATAATTATCCATCATTGATCGATTGCCTACGAGCTCGTTTCATATTGATCTTTGCCTCGTTACTTTTCCGTTGCCACTGTTACGATTACTACAAAACTATTACTGTTACTTTTGCCACTGTTACCGTTACTTCCATACTACTTTGCTACTAAATACATTGCTGCAGATATTAAGTCTTTCAGGTGTGGTTGAATTGACAACTCAGCTGCTAATACTTGAGAATATTCTTTGGCTCCCCTTGTTTCGAATCAATAAATTTGGGTTGAATACTCTACCCTCGAAAACTGTTGTGATCCCCTATACTTGTGGGTTATCACCTGGGAATAGGACCGAGTCTCCGACATCGCCGGCCGCGAGTAGCGCATGCTCAGTGGCCACGTGGAGGATAGTGTGATGTAGCGGCTCGCCCTCATCAGCCACGAGGGGTAGCTGTGCTCCAGCAGCATGCCCTTTTCGGTCACGAGAGGTGCATCATGTCCTGGCCGCTCACAATGTGGACGAGCGTGTTCTCCAGCAGCATGCCTATGAGCATCACATCCTTGCTGCTCTCGACGTGGACGAGAGCACACCCGCGAACATCGCATCCTCGCCACTCAGGCGCACGAGCGTGTTCCCCAATAGCATGGCCGCGAGCATGGCATCCTGGCGGCTAACGAGGTGGATGAACGCGTGCTCCATACAGTACCCCAGGAGTTGGGATGCGAGCACCACGCCCCCAGCGACGAGGAGTACACCATGGTTTAGGATAATCCCGTGACTCCACCGTGCCCTGGAGGAGCACAAGCTCCAGTGGGCGCTCGAGGAGTCCCGCGCCAATATGCAGGTGGCGGAGGACGTGCAAGACTCCACCGCCCCCGTCGTACGTCCTCTGCCTCGTCTCCAGCGGACCTTTGGAGTTTAGTTGCATGGAACATTAATATTTGGATTAATCGTACCTCTACCAAAATGTGAAGGATCAAGACTAATGCAAAAACATCCTATGACTAACGGGCATCAATAGATGGTGTGGCAGCATTGCATGCTGGTGAGTAACGCAAGTATATTGCAATTTATGGATTGCATGCATGACTAGCTTATGTGGCATGTTGGCTAGGAAAGGCTAGAGAAAAATAAATAGATAATATGTTTAGAGTGCACTCCAATACTGGGAGCTTGTAAATATCTTAAGAGTGCAGTCCAATTTTTTTCAGACACTTAGGTGCACCGTATGCCGTGCCACGCTACAAAATGTTAAAAAAATCATGCTCCTATTTTTTAAACCTGTTCTTATCTCCAAACCATCCACACCCGTCCCTCGCCTCACCAAAACTGGCCGAGGAATATATTTTGAGTGAAGCATGATTTATTTTTACTGATATATGTATATCAAAACTAGAGTGTTTATATTTCAAGTTTGTGAACAAGTATTATTCTACTACTTTGGATCCATTGCAATGCACGAGACTGTCGGTGTACAAAAGTAGGGGCTCTCCATTTTACCCCTCTACTTGTGCACGGGCAGTCAGAGCCGCACCTGCGGCCACACTTAGCAGGGCAAAGGGAGGAAGCAGAAGCACAAGAATACCAGAGCAGCGCTCCAGCCAGGGGCGCAGAAGACGGAGCAGCAAAACGGGTTTTTCCCCGGCAAGATCCTTGCCGGGGCAGATCACCCAACACCGACATCGCGGCCACCCTTGAGCCTAAGAGTTCCGACACCATCGACAGCATTGGAACCAAGGCTCGGGAAGCGCCTACATAGTTGGCATGCAGATCTTTGTGAAGACAAAGATTCCACGAAGCCTAGATATGAACCAGAAGACAGGACGACCACAAGGCTCCTTGCCGAGGATGCCCACGAGGCCCCGGCAAGGCTCCTTGCCGAGGGCGCGCACAAGGCCCCGGCAAGACCCTCGCCGGGAATATACGCAAGACCGCGGCAAGCCCTTGCCGCCCCATCGTCGCCCCAGCTCAGCAGCCGACCCACCAGCTAAGGCAAGCACCTACGTGGCAGTACGTGGCTCCTAGTCCAGCTAGTCAAGCACCTGCGTGGTGGCATGCAGATCTTCGTGAAGACCCTACCACCATGCCATCTCAGCAGCCTGCCAGCCTACGTGGCGCTGCATGCCTCGTTGGCCTGGACGCGTGTCAGAGCGGGGCGGATCGACAACGGACGGGACGGGCCTCGTTGCCGTCCCCAATAAATCAACCGGACACCTAAGGAGTGCATTTAATGCGCCTTGTCCCATAATGACAGGCGATAAGCTTGTACACTGTATACCTTTCCACCTCCTATGTGCCACTGTGGCGACCCCTTTTGACTATAAAAGGAGGCCCGAGGCGTACTGGAGAAGGATTCGGATCTTTTGGACTACGCACACACCGCAGCTAGTTCGAGAGCTCAAGAACACTCAAATATACAGCAAAGCAGGACTAGGGTATTACGCATCCTTGTGGCCCGAACCTGGGTAAACGATCTTTGTGCTGGCTACCAGACCCGCTCTTTGCACAACCTCGCGCTCGCCAACCGTAGAAGGGATCCCATTGATTCCATAGGTGTCGTTTCCATCGACATCTTTGGCGCGCCAGGTAGGGGGCGCAGTTGTGGAAATCTGGTCTGGTTGGAGCAGCGGCTTCATTGTGGTCGTCACTCCAAGGAAGAAGACGACCAAATGAGCGGCATCATCGGCGGATGCAGTGAACGCTCACGCAGCAGCAGAAAAGCTAAGTCATGCAAAACTTTGGGCAATTCCTTTTTATATATAAGGTTATCGTCCTCGAAGATCTTGCCCTGTGTATGGAAAACCTGCACGCAATGGGGCCCTTCCACTATTGGCAACGCCCTTGCTCTGTTTCGAGTCTGCTCAATAGTTCGAGCGGCTGCGTCAAGAGCGGCAGGGTGGCCTTCTACAATTGGCAATGCTCTCGTTCAGTCTTGAGTCCGCTCGACAGTTCGAGCGGCCGCGTTAAAAGCGGTAAGGTGGTTTGCCTGGCAGCAAGCACACCCAGTAGGCTATTGGGGATCCGTCCTCAAGGCGCCGTGGCCTGGGCTTTACGCGCCGGCAAGCCTACCCGATTAACGTAGGGAGGACATAGAAAGGGAGAGCAAACGGGAAAATAACATGCATCGTTTCAAGGTACTACAGAGTTATATTACATCAATTGTTGCTGCGGTTCTAACTAAAGATAAAAATTGTCTTGGTCATGAACCTGCAGCGGCGATGGGAAATGGGGTGCCTAATCCCGGCGCTGGCCCTCTACCCTCCGAACTCCATCGACACGGCTGATGATGGGCTCGATACGCTCCTTGAGCGTGAGGTCCGCATCCTCCGACAAGCTCTCCAGCGCGGCGTCGAAGTCGAGGTTGGGGTTCCAGTACGCCACCTTGGTAAGGACCTTGGTCATGGCACCCCGGCAAAGCCTCCGGGCCTCATTGGCCAGAGAGGCCGCCCGGGTGGAGCGGAACTGCTCCAGAGCTCCAAGAACGCCCTCGAAGAATAGGGTCAGTTTTGCATTGGGACTCATGTTCGACTCCGGGGCGTACCTCACGTTCGGCATCCCCATGGTAGCCAGCTGCGTGGTGATCCTGCCAGCGACGTCGGCGAGGCGGCTGATCCAGAGGTTTTCGCCCTTCACAAAATCCTCGTGGTTGGTGGCGTCATTCCTCCGCAGCTGCCTCTCGGCCTCCAGATCTTTGGTCAGGGTCTCCTCCCGGGCCCTGACCTCCGAAAGCGTCCCCTCAAGGCCCTCCAGCTTTAGCTTCAGGTCCCTGATGGATTCATTGGCCTTGGAGAGCAGCTCGACCTTGCCGAGGACTGTGGCCTGCGCGTCAGCCAAAGCGCCTTTGGCTGCATCCCTCTCCTCCGTCAGATCCAGGACCTGCTTCTTCAGCCCGTCCCGCTCCACCTCCAGCTCGTTCACCTTGCCGGCCTGGACCTGGGCCTGAGCATTGAGTGCCTCCTCGTGCCTCTGCTCCAGCTCCTGGGTCCGCTGCACGACAGGCTTCTCGACCTCCTCATCCTTGCCGCAGAGTGTCGCAGCGAGCTTCTCCTCATGAGCGGCAAGGTCCTCCTCCTGGGAGTTCAGCACGGCCTGGTGCTGGTGCCGAGCGGCCTCGTCCTTGGCGGCCTGTTCTTTCGCCACCTCCTGGGCCTTCTCAACGTCGGCCTGCTTCAGGACAAGCTCCTGCTTGGGCTCGGCCAACAGATCCTGGGCGGTCTTCAGTTCCTCACAGGCCTGGCGGAACCAAGCCTGCGTCTCGGCAACGCGCTCCTCGAGGTCCGCCTCCGCCTTGTCCACCGCCGCCATCCTGTACTTGGCCTTGTCCAGGCGGGCACGATGAAGCACCTGGAGCTTCTGGAAGTTGGTGCTCATGGCCTGGAGGAGCCGCTCTTCCTGGGAACCGCTGCCACCGGCGCTCGGTTCATCAACAACCTCAAGCCCGGCGGCGGCGAGCACCTCGTCATCAAACACCTCCCCCTCGGTGCGCGCCCTGGTGCTCGCCGTCCCTGGGAGGTGGACAAACAGGTCGTCGCTCACCTTCAGGTACTTGCCCGAGCCAGAGGCAGCGGAGGAGGAAGGTTGGTCGTCAACTGCCCCTCCTCGGCAGCGGCCTTGGGTGCCCCTTTGTCTAACACCCCCACATGGGCTTCGGCAGCGGCCTTGCCGGTCTCCCGGGCTGGCCCCTTGGCAGCATCCTCAGCAGCCCCCTTGGTGGCCTCCTCGGCGGCGATCTTGGCGGCCTCGGCCTCGGCGTCCCTGGCGACCTCCTCAATGACGGTGTCAATGTCCTCCCGGTCCGCCGGGGAAGGGTCTGGATACCGAGGAGGGGAATGAGGCGAAGCCAAGACCAAGGTTTGAAAAGAAGAAGCAAGAACAGGGACAAAAGGCAAATAACTCACCCGTGTCGGGCTGGGAAGAAGTGGCCCCCTCCTCGCCAACATTCAGTGCCGGGACGGAGCCACCGGCGCCCGGGTTCGCCTCCTCCTCCTCCTCTGTGTGCATGGGCTCGGTGCTTGGCACCCTTGCCGGGGATGCCCCTCGGGGCAGCGTGGTTGATGGGGCGGCATGTTGGGGGTGGCCCTCAGTGGCTCCTCCTGCTGCCGTCCTCTTCCTGCAACCACGGCAAGGTCAGCGCCAAGGGATCGTACCCCAAAACACATTGATGGGGAGCGAGTTGTGAACGCACGCTGGGGGCTGCGCCGGGGGCTGCGCCGGGGGCTGCTATCCGGGCTACTCTCCACCACCAGCAGCGTACTCAGGGTGCCTGCCAGGGGCTGGCCGCCCGTCAAGGCCCTGGCCCTCTTTGCCACCCTCTGGGCCAGCGTCTCCACATCCCTGCAAAGATGAAAACAAGTCAAGAAAAGCGGCGCGGTCTAAGGGGACAAAGATGACAAAAGACAAGATACTTACTCATCCTCCGCTGCCTCTTCCGCTGCCTTCCTCTTCCTCCTCGGGCTGAGAGACCCAAGGTCGAAGACGGCCTCCGTGTCGACATCTGTGGGAGGAGGGGAAGTAGGTGGAGTCCGAGGACACTTGGACTTAGAAGAGGCGATCGCTTTCCTCTTCGCCACCGCGGCTTTCACCACCTTCTTTGCTGCCGCGGCCCTCATCAGGCGCACGGACTCCCCCTGGATCTCTTGCCACTGCTCGGTCCTGCCGGGCTGGACCGGCTCGCCGGAGCTGGCCCACCGTAGGACACGCCTTTTTCCCAAGGCCGAAGGGTCGTCAGCCTCGGCCTCTTCCTCGGTCGACTCGTCAACCACATCTTCGATGAGAGGGGCCCCGGTGTCGGCGCTGCTGGCCTCCCCAGTAGACTCCACCCATCCGACAAGCTCCTTGTCCTCCGCGGCCGCCTCGGCCTCGTCCTCCATGTGGCCAGCGCTGCCAGCCTCCCTGACAAGCGCCGCCTCCGCTGCCCTGGCGGCAATGTAGTCTAGCTCTTCCTTGGTGGTATCCTGGGTAAGCAATGGCTCATCACGGACGTACTTCTCTGAAAGGTTGTCGAAGAACTCCTGCACCTGATCCGCCCCCGGCTCAGCCCAATTTGGGTCAAGGCCGTGCGTGTTGAAGTCCGGCATCATGGCGATGATGTTGGTTTGGCGAGAGTTGTTGCTCAGCGGGACCACCCCTGCCGGCAACCCGAACAAGGGCCCCTTGACGACCTTGCCGGCCTTCACGGCCTTGCCGGTCCTCTCAGCCCTGCCGTCGCGGTGCACGTCGAGCTGAAAAAGCCTCTGGCAAAAGTGGGCGTGCCCCATCACCGTGAAGTTGTGGTTCAAGCCAGGGCGAAGCCTCATGATGTCGGCCGCGTTCCTGAAAAGCCAGGCCGGCCTCCCCTTGTTATGCAGTGGAGCGATTCGGCGACGGATGAAATCAGCCCCAATCATCTCGAGGGTGAGCCCGGCCACGGTGAGGCGATGGATCTTGGTGGTGGCGACCATGAGCTTCTCATCCTTGGCGTCGACATCGCCCCAATCATCTCTATGAACTGGCGGCGCTTGGCGAACCCGGCAAAATTCCTGCGGGTCCTCCTCCTCAATCCAGCACCACCGGCTCTGCCACTCCTCCCACCTCTCCTTCTGAGCTCCCTCCGGATATGTCCCCTTCTCCTGGCTCCTTGGGATCCAGGTGACACAACCAGAAATGGCGCCTCCCTTTTGGATATGAGGATAGAAGTAGTGGCGGAAGAGCGCCGTGCTGGGATGCACTCCGGCGAAGCCCTCGCAGAGATGGGCAAAAAGTGCCATGCACGCCATGGCATTTGGAGTGAAATCCAGAAGGTGGAAGCCATAGGTGTGCATGACGTCATTGAAGAAATCGGAGAAAGGGGGGCAGAGCCCACAGGAAAAGTAATCAACGAAGAAGGGGTACCGATTTGGGCCGGCCTCGGCGAAACCGGCGAGGATGATGTGCGTGGCAGGGTGCCCCTTTGTCTAACACCCCCACATGGGCTTGAAGTAGTCCCAGAGGTTGACCGCATTGACCGTCGAAGGAAAGTAGGCAAGCTACATCCGCCGCGCCGCCAACTCGCTCTCCGGCGCCTCCTTCCACCCGGCGTCCTTGGCCATTCCCTTGCCTTTGCTGGTTTTGGGTGCCATGGCGGCTCAGGGAGACGAAGGATGAGGGACAAGAAAGGCGCGGCGGCGGCGAGCGAAAGCAAGAGCTTGAGAAGGAAGAAGGGAAGGATGGCGCTTCTGAGATTGGAGAGGGCACAGAGGGTAAATGGGCGTCGCGCCTACGGTTTCTCCTTTTTTATGGGGAAGGCACGGGCCATTTCGTTACCATTTACCATGATGTGACGCGTGAGGGCAGCAACTGCCCCACGCACGACCCCCACGTCATGCATTCAACGCGGGTCGTGGGGAATCGCGACAGGTGAGGGAATTACCGCAGTAAAACTCCGCCCCGCGTGCCCGCGCACCGTTCTGGGCCCGGCCCAACAACGCGTTGCGCTTATGTGTGGCCCAGGCCCGGGGGCTCCTGTCGGTGTACAAAAGTAGGGGCTCTCCTTTTTACCCCTCTACTTGTGCACGGGCAGTCAGAGCCACACCTGCGGCCACACTTAGCAGGGCAAAGGGAGGAAGCAGAAGCACAAGAATACCAGAGCAGCACTCCAGCCAGGGGCGCAGAAGACGGAGCAGCAAAACGGGTTTTTCCCCGGCAAGAGCCTTGCCGGGGCAGCTCACCCAACGCCGATATCACGGCCACCCTTGAGCCTAAGAGTTCCGACACCATCGACAACATTGGAACCAAGGCTCGGGAAGCGCCTGCATAGTTGGCATGTAGATCTTTGTGAAGAAAAAGTGTCCACGAAGCCTAGATATGAACCAGAAGACAAGACGACCACAAGGCTCCTTGCAGAGGATGCCCACAAGGCCCCGGCAAGGCTCCTTGTCGAGGGCGCGCACAAGGCCCCGGCAAGACCCTCGCCGGGAATATACGCAAGACCACGGCAAGCCCTTGCCGCCCCATCGTCGCCCCAGCTCAGCGGCCGACCCACCAGCTAAGGCAAGTACCCACGTGGCAGTACGTGGCTCCTAGTCCAGCTAGTCAAGCACCTGCATGGTGGCATGCAGATCTTCATGAAGACCCTACCACCACGCCATCTCAGCAGCCAGCCAGCCTACGTGGCGCTGCATGCCTCGTTGTCCTAGATGCGTGTCGGAGCGAGGCGGAGCGGCGACGGACGGGACGGGCCTCGTTGCCGTCCCCAATAAAGCAACGGGACACCTAAGGAGCGCATTTAATGCGCCTTGTCCCGTAATGACAGGCGATAAGCTTGTACACTGTATACCTTTCCACCTCCTGTGTGCCACTGTGGCAACCCCTTTTGACTATAAAAGGAGGCCTGAGGCGTACTGGAGAAGGATTCGGATCTTTTGGACTACGCACGCACCGCAGCTAGTTCGAGAGCTCAAGAACACTCAAATATACACCAAAGCAGGACTAGGGTATTACGCATCCTTGCGGCCTGAACCTGGGTAAACGATCTTTGTGCTGGCTACCAGACCCGCTCTTTGTACAACCCCGCGCCCGCCAACCGTAGAAGGGATCCCAGTGATTCCATAGGTGTCGTTTCCATCGACAGAGACTGCACATTGGTAATAGTAGTAGTAAGAAACAAATCTCGACTTTGGCATGAGTTCATGCAGTGGTAGAACCACAAGGCCTGGCGCAAGATTTACATTTCCCACTCGGGGCCCACGGGACTGAGCTTCAGCGCCTTACTAACCTGCCTCTGAGTCAACGACATGTGGAACCGACAGGTGGCTGGTCCACATGTCATGCTCACAAAGGCAGAGGGGTGGTGGGGCTGAGAGGGGTGAGGCGCGGGTCGGGGGACATGTGGTGTCATGGGTTCGAGCGGCATCGTGGGAATCGCGTGTGGCTGTGGTAGGAACTTGATGGTCGCCGCATTTCAGCTGGCGCACATGTCATGCACACAAAGGCAGAGGGGCGGTGGGGCCGAGAGGGGTGAGGCGCACGTCGGGGAACGTGGTGCCGTGGGCTGGAGCGGCATCGTGGGAATTGCGTGTGGCAGTGGTAGGAATGTGATGGTCGACGTAGTTCAACTTCCATGGACAAGCTGTCATGTCTACTGACACATGCATTGCATACCAATCACTTCAAGGAGTAGTAGAGAAAGCTAGGCGGATAAATAGTTCATTATAGTCAAGCGGACCTACGCTACTACACTTGATCCAAAGACATGCACACCAGCGAAATAGTTCATCTATATCAATATACATAGAGAGGAATTTTTTTACAAGAGTCTCTGAATCCTCTGCTGCTGCATCTTTGCCTCCTTTCTCTACTGCTGCTCCTCTGCTTCTACTCCAAGTCCTTTGATGCCGCTGCTGAATCTCTTCTTCTCTGCAACCTTCTTCTCCTCACACCGACCCTGCTGCTCCTTCTCTCTTCCTCCCTTGCTGCTTGCTTGCTGCCATTTCATCTACCACTTCCCTCTACTGAGCTAAATCTGAACCCATCTCTTGCTGCGTCCCTGCTGCTTCTCTTAACCATCTCGTTGTTCTCTCTCTCTCTCTCTCTCTCTCTCTCTCTCTCTCTCTCTCTCTCCCTGTAGCTTGTTCTGTTCAGTATTAGTAATATATAATGCTTGATATGTATGATCTGATTAGTTGACACCTATATGCTGTGGGAAATTATTGATCAATGAAATCTTGCTCTGTGAATTAGTATTCTGCTATCCTATTTGTGTATTCACGCATGTGTGTTTTGTTCCTGTACTAGTTAATTTCTAGTCCAGTTATTGTTTTCCTGACAATTTTATTTCTTGTTAGCACTCCCTTTAGTAGAGCTTAAATATCTGTAGTAAGTTCCCCTTTATCCCGTTGATTAGTTGTGTGCCTAATTAAAATACAAAAACACCAAAAAGACAATTTAGACAACCTGAACCTCCCTTTGCTTCTTTTCATTTTTTGTCCATGATTTTCCCGAATGATCTTAGTTAGTCTAGATTTAATATTATGCTTTCATCACCCAATATTGTGTTACCTAGATTTAGCCGAGCTTAGTCGCTGGTCAACTAGTCATTGAGGAGAACACGACACTCGCAGTTTGGGCGTAAAACCCCACTGTACCTACATTTGATCAGTTGCCTCTCTTTAGAATGTCATTTCGTCTGGATAACGAGAGTCTGAGCGCTGCAGATGGATGCGTTTTGGTGGTGTAGCAAGACTTCTTATAAACTATCATGTCTTGCTGTTTATTCAGTAGTACTCACTAGTCAGTGTTTGAATGTTGTATATATCGTTATTTCGAACTGTTCATTGTCTTGAACTGCTGGTGGGTTAAATGAGGGCATCGCCATTCTCCAATGTTCATTGTATATTTTTTTTCAAGTTATAATTTGAGCTTAGTGTCTTTTCGATGATGTATGCTTGTTTGGGCGAATGTGAGGTGTCGTTGAATATGGGCCGACCAGTAACGCAATGCCAAACAGATCAATTATGACTCTCAGGCCGGGTGCTCAAAAAAAGAAAGAAAAATGACTCTTAGGCCGACATGTGGGCGCCACCGGTGTTTTCGTGCGCTTGTGCGTCGAGAGCGTATTGGCGCGTGCTCGAAATTCATGCTACCTTTTCATCCCCAATCTGTCGCCCCTCCCCTACCTCTGGAATCTCGATTCCTACTCCAGTTCCCCCAAATCCTCCTCTCGACTCCCTGTACTCAAGCACACTATCATGTCGCCGGTCAACGCGGATCTCTGAGCCAGAGATCCTGGGGTCCGTCCTGCCATCGGGCGCTACGTGCTGTCGCTCAATAGTGGCATGGCAACGCTTGATGACCAGTTTGTCAGCAAAGTGCTGATGGTAACCATCAATGGAGATCGGCCTCCTGTCTCACCGGACGACCTTGTCAAATCTCTTTGCATTGCGCACGACATCCAAATAATTGACTTGCTCGTTGAAGTGTGTCCACCACCGGCTGATTTCTTCGTCAGGTTCCGGACAACTTTTGACTGTAGTCGTGTGTTTGAATCTTCCCGGCGTTTGTTCTGCGACGGCACGCTAGTGAGCTTTGATCGGTAGCACCCAGGATGGGGCTTGGTGTCCTCTGGACTTGAATTTTTGACAAAGCTTACCTTCCACGGCAAGCCTCGATGTGCTTGGAATAGCGAGTCCATGAATGAGCTTACCAATGACCTAGGAGGTGAGCTTTTAAGTATGTGTGTTCGTCCAGATAGCTGGGCTCCGACGGTTATGGCATGGATGAAGAAGCTATCCACCATACCGAAGGTGATTGGTGTTGAGATACCGGTGCAGGAACCGGGTTGTACTATTTGTCGCCACCAAGGCTGCCGCGGACTACGTTAGGGATGTACCTATATCGAGTGTTCGTGCATGTAGAACAAGTGGTCAACCCATCAATTGAAGTCCTGCCACCGCCGCAAGGTCCATTGACAACGTCCATTACAGGAGTCAAAGTCAGACTTGCTCGGAACGATGGATGGCACATGGCCTACTCCAGCGCACGGCGGAGGCCACTACTTCTTTGGGAGAAAAGGCAGGGTTGGCTGCCTGGATGTGCTCTAATTTGATGTAACAACTGAATCTTCTCAGATACTAGTTAAATCCGAGCTATCAGTGTAAGCACTGATGTGTCAGTACATTTGATTGTGACTTGTTCTATTTTCGTACCTGAACTCTTTTTAGAAAGAGAAAAAACCACTACAGGTCCGCATACTTGCCGCGTTGGCCGCATTTCTCCTCGTACTTACAAATACCCAAAATACAGTCCTACAACTTGTCTCAGGTGGTCATCTACGGTCCAAAATACCATTTTCTCTACGTACCTGCTGATTTAGCGGTTGACTGGCGCGTCCACGCGGGTTTTGACCGCCAGCTCATCACCAGACGCCCTGGGCCGATCCATTCGGGGGAATGTGGGTTTTTTTTTGCAAAATCGGCGGGCAATAAAACATTAGCCCACCTGGTCGGACCGATCCATCCACTGGTCGGACCCGACCAGACCGAGTCGCTTTGCTCCCCTCCCCTGCTCTGCTCCGCTCCCTGTTCGTCGTCGCTGCCGAGGTGCGACCTCGACCTCGCCGGGCGTGGCAGTCTATGGCGACGACCGCCATGAGCTCGTCATCGGACGCCGAGCTGCCACCGTCTGCTCCGTTTGGTAGGGGCCTGCGTGACGTCCCTCTCGCTCCCTCCCGTCGTGAGCATCATGCCTCGCCGCCGCTGTATGGTACGTCGCCTTCGTCACCACCTTCTCTGCCCGATCTGGCCGTTTTAGCTCCGGGAAAGAGTGCGCGTCCTACTCAATTGCGCATACGGGGCAGGGTTTAGGGTTCTTGGCCCTCTTTTTTGTCACGGATGGGGTGCACATGTAGGGTTTTAGCCGTGGATGGTGAAGTTAGTGGCATATCCAAATTAGGGTTTCATGAGGCCTTTCGATAGGTTATTTGTAGATGAACTATGGTTGTACAGAGGTAATTAAGGTTTTGATTGCTCGAATTGTTAGGCAAAGGGTATGCCCTGTTTTTTGGCCGAAAATGTTAGCTTAAATTACGTTACATGCATCGACGATATATTGTTTTGTTAATGAGATGACCGTTTGTTTGCCAGATCCCCTAAAAGAACATGCTTTTGGACGTGAAAGATCATACATTTGTTTACTTGATATGCCATGAATTCCATCATTTTGTTCTGCAAATGTCTGAACTTTCAGTGTCTGAACCTGTCTAAATTATCTATTTCTGAACCTGTCTGAAAATTGACATTTTGGTTAGATTGGTGCAGTTACACTGAGCTATTTGTAGCAAAGATGCTTTCAAATAGCATGGTTGGGTCATGTCTTCAAGTGGCTGAACATTTTTGTCTGAACATTGACAGTTTTGTTATTACTGTCTGAATATTTTTTGTCTAAACATTGATAGTTTTGTTAGACTGGTGCAGTTACATTATGTCAATTTCCTAGCTCAGATGCTCTCAAATAGCATGGTTGTGTCATTGTGTAGTTGCATAGTCTCTTCCCCTCTGTTATTACTATCTGTCTGAACATTTTGTCATTTCATTTGTTTTGCAGGCCCCCTAAGCAACCACTTCTCTGTTGAGGTCATACATGGTGGCTATTTCCTATGTGCAGGCAAGCATAGGGGTTATCACAAGGGCCACTCCATTTGGTATGACAACTGTGATATAGATAATTGGACACCTACAGTTGTTGCCAGTCTGGTGGAGGAAATTGGGTATGAGTTTGAGGGCAGGATAAGGGCTTACTAGTGTGTTCCTGGACTGACAGTGTATAATAATGGCTTAAGAGAAATTAAGTTAGGGGACAACACAATGACAGAGAACATGAAGGATTGTGTTCTGAATGGGAACCATTTCCAGCAGATATTTCTTGATCATGATGACAGCATGAGGTCATATATTTCCCATCTTCCAGTTCATTCTCATGATGGGGATCCTCCTTTGGCCAAATTCAGTGGCCTGAGGCCTAAGAAGGAGCAAGTGCAAGAGGAGCAGTCAGATCAACTGCCAGTGCAAGAGGATCATTCTGACCAAGTGCAAGAGGAAAATGCTGAGCAAGTGCAAGTGTTACAGGAGCAGGCTAAACAAGATCAATTGTATGATGCAGAAAGTGAGGAAGAGTCAGAAGAAGAGGAGTACATACCAGGTCCTCCTCAGCCAGGAGAATATATTCATACATTTCAATTTGAGTTCAGGGGCAGAAGGAAAACCTGTAGGGTTTTAAACATGGATGCAGAAGATGTAATTGGTGATTCAGCAATGAGATCTTCAGCAATTCATGATTCTGATGAAGATTTCAATCCACAACTTGTTGATTCAGATACTGATCTGCAAGATGATGATGACTTGTTTGACAGAAATGTTGATTGTGATAAAGGTAAAGGTTTAGCAGTCCAAGAACAACCTGATGATCCTATTGAAGTTGTGGACCTGTGTTTGCCTTCTTCTGATGAAGATAAGGTTAAGCTCAATTTCAAATGTTTCAGAGAAGAAGACCTATCTAAACCAGAGTTCCAAGTGGGACAGACATTTGCAAGTGTTAAGTTACTGACGAAAGCTATCAAAGAGTACAACTGTAGGGAAAGGTTGACATTAAGTGCCCCAGAAATGATAGGAAAAGACTGCAAGCCATTTGTGAAGAAGGTTGCCCTTGGTCTTTGTTTGCATCATTTGATTGCAGAACAAAATGCTTGATAGATACATATCCATTACAACCATACAACCAAAATAACATCATATCCATTACAACCATAGATACATATTCAGCTGAGACACCTACTAATTTATCAACATCTCACTTCTTCATAATGAAGATGAAAGACATCACACAAAGCACCACAACACTAGCCATAAGAAGCTTTAGCACTAGCAGGATCTCTCTACCTAATCCAAGAAGCATAGCAACTTGCTGCTTGGTAGCAAGGTTTTTCTCACTAGGGCTATCAAAATTCACCCTGCCTGCAATGCCTCTTCCAGCCAAGGCCCTTCCAGCTAAGTTTCTTCCTGCCATCCACTTAGTCCTCTTCCTCTCAAGCTCTTCCATCCTGTCCTCAGCTGTACCAATTGCATCTACAGCAGCATTACCAACAAGAACCCTAGTTTCAACCAGATGCTGCACATATTCCATCTCCCAGCGCCAGAAATCACAGGTGACCTACAACCAAAGCAATGCAATGTGTGAAAATGACTGAAAAAGTTCAGTTAACATGAAAAAAATGTCCAGTTAACCACTAAAATTCAATTAACCAGGGCAGATGCATGGCTACTGAGCACATTCAAGACTTCTAAGCACATCATGGCTACTGAACATTCAGTTAACCTGTTAACTTCACATCACAGCTAGTTAACCCATCATGGCTACTGAGCACAACATGGCTACTGAACATGGTAGATTCATGAATCGAGCAAAAAAAGACTGAAGCTTACATTGTCATGGGTGCACTTGTAGAAAACCCTGCCATCGTGCTCATCGGTGCTAGAGCGGTAGCACTTGACAGGTTTGCCACAATCGGGGCATCCGACCAATGGCACCTCAACAGAGCAGCCACGCAGACTAGAGCGCAGACTGGAGCAGGAGGATCTCGCAGATGACATGCCGTCGGCGAGAGGTGGCAGTAGATCCAGGCGGTGGTGGCTGCGGCGATGGCGGCGGAGGTGGCGACGGCGACTAGGGTTCAGACGAGAGAGGAGAGGGGAGAGGTGTGGTGGGTGTGGAGAGGTGCGGTGCGGTGCGGTCATTCTGACCAGGTGTGGTGCGGTCGGTCCGACCAGGTGTGGCGGCCAGGTGAGGCGCGGTCCGACCAGGCGGGGGGACGAACATAAATTCGACGATTTTGCAACCCCCCCCCCCCCCCGCATTCCCCCGAATGGATCGGCCCAGGGCGTCTGGTGATGAGCTGGCGGTCAAAGCCTGTGTGGACGCGCCAGTCAACCGCCAAATCAGCAGGTACGTAGAGGAAATGGTATTTTGGACCGTAGATGACCACCTGAGACAAGCTGTAGGACTGTATTTTGGGTATTTGTAAGTACGAGGAGAAATGCGGCCAAGCGACGAGTATGAGGACCTGTAGTGAATTTTTCTCTTTTAGAAAGGGGTGTACATCAACTTAATGTACTAGCAGAACTTATTGTGTTGTCTGTCTGTTTTCTTTGCACAACATTCAAGATATTTTCCCGTCATTGATAAAGACGATGAACGGTTACGTACGAGTTTGTTGGTTTCAACATAGGCCTGCCATAGCGATCAACTGCTTCCCTCCTGACTGTGCCGCCTACGTGAAATTTTTGTATGCAAGTTCAATGTGCTGTGATGTTGTATATGATTGTGTGAACTATGTAAGTTTTTACTGAGCGTCAGCAATGCATATGGCTGAAAGATGTATTCACAAGAATCAACCGATGGGTCTCTCTCTCTCTCTCTCTCTCTTTCTCTCTCTCTCTCCATATATATATATATATATATATATATATCTTTCCCTAATAATGAAGCACAGATTGACTCCGTCGGGTTCACCGTCGTAATACGCTTCTTCCCGTGAATTTACACTTTTAGTTTGAATTTAAAACATATACGCGAGGTGGTACTAATTCAGGGAACCAGATATAGGTTGGTCGTAGGCCGGCGTTAGTTCGTCCATCACGTGTCTGTGTCAACTTCTATCGTCAGAGAAGAAAACTTATCGTACAGATTCAGGAAACCAATTCCTTAGAGAGATGCTATAAAACTAGACTAATCCATTGATTTCCGCGATAACACAATCAATCAAAATAGATCAAAGAGTTAAGATCCGCCGAGGAACGAGTGGAAGCTTCACGGCGTCGGCTGGAGGCACCGGGTTCGATGGCGTGGACGTTTGCCTAGGCTAAACATGTTGATTTTGGGGATAGAGACGATGCCATCAACGCATCTGTAAAAGTGAGAGTTACTTTTTTTTGAAAAGGAGGATTACCTTCAGCCTCTGCATCAGTCGATGCATGCAGCCATAAAAGTGAGAGTTACTAGAAGGAGAAAGGGAAAAAAGATAGATGTGGGCCACACACGACTGCTGCGGTTGAAAAAGATTGAACCAAGGGGTAACGATGGTGGGGCAAGGCTACATGGATGTGAGCGTGGGAAAGCCATCAGAAGAGCTTGAGGAAGAGCTATTAAGGGTCCTGTATAGCTTTCAGCATTATTTTTCATGCACAATCACCCTCCAAATCCACTGGACCTTGGCCTCACTAGAGTCCTGACGTCCACAACCCTCATAGTAGGGGACTTGAGGAATGCTTATTGGGTTAGGGGCATGCCATTTTTTTCTCCTGTTGCAACGCACGGGTATGTTTGCTAGTGTGTGTATATATATATATATATGCCCCCCCCCCCCCCCCCCCCCCCCCCCCCCCCCCCCCCCCCCCCCCCCCCCCCCCCCCCCCCCCCCCCTATTTCTTCGCTCGTGAGAGCTTTTAATTAGGTTCCACTATACTCTAACTTTTTTCTTAAGTTATAATTTGAGCTCAGTGACTTCAAAAAATTGTACACAAGCCTTGTTTGGTCCTTTTCAGGCGTCGTTGAATGTGGGGTGAGTAGCTATGTAAAGTTGTACTGTATTGCACATGCCTTTTTCGTTGAACATCAGCAATGCAACTGGGCCGACGGTTGTACACAAGATCCTAAAATAAGCGTTGCCTAGCCTATGTTTCTTTTAATAAAATGGACAACTTAGTTCATTTTTTATATAATAAGATTACCAAGCCCAACTTAAGTTTTTTAAATAATATTCCTATCTCAATATTAATTTTTTATACGAAATGCTCAGTCTAGACCATCATTGTTTTTTATCCATCCCACAAAATGGGCCCATTTCTACTAAAATCAAATGAGTTGCAAATTATGAGAAATAATAAATGGGCTGCATGTACGCAATATTATTTTTTCACCCAACCCAGTAAATAGGTGTATTCGAATAAATAATCAAATATGTTGTAAATTATCATAAATAGTAAATCAGTTATTATTATTTTTACCCAGCCCAGGAAATAGATTATTTTTTGAGTCAAAGCCCAGGAAATAGATGTATTGGCAAACAAAATGAAATGGTCTATACAACCTAAATAAATGGGCTGCATTCCACCACGGCTTTCGAAGCTGACTTTGTTGGCCCACTAGGACGAAGCCTGCGCAACATGTTGTTCATTTGGTGAACAAAATGATTTAATGGTCTAAAACAAAAAGTCAACAAATTATTCTGACATCTGTGGCCGTGGGATTAACATCCAATGGCGATCCTGCTTCTTCAATCTCTAATCTAGTTGCTCTTGCTCCAGTCGCCAAAACCATCGCTGGCTGGAGCGCCTACATCTGCCTCCCGTGGCCGGCTCTACTGCTGCACAGGCCTCGCCATCCCACCCTACTCCCAACGATGGCCGGGTCATACCTGTACTCACCCACACCTTCTGTTATTCTCCGGCGACGTCAGCCTCACCCCGCAGTCGAACCAGTCCCTCATACTCCCCTTCGTCAGGGACTCCAGTGCCCCTTCTTCCATGACTCTAGATCATTGCCATCTTAGGCCATGCCGTCGTCCACCGCCGTGGTCCGCTCGATGATGCGTGGTAACCAATGAGAGCCAACGTGGAGTACGTGGAGAGGCTGACAACTGGGAACGACCAGCTACATCTTCCACACAAGCTAGTGCCTCTTATTATATGCAGGAATAAAGGATTCGTCTCCCTGACAGGTTGGAGCCACCAGCTACAATCTCCGCACGCAAGGAAGTTCCTTCTTATTATGCGAAAAAGGTTTCCTTCCCATGACAGCTAGGACCCACAAGCTACATCTTCGCACGGAAGGAAGTGCCTCCTTATTACGCGCAAGAAAAATGATTCTGGGCCCTGCTAGCTTGGACCCACCTGATACGGAGGCTGACTTCTGGGCCTACTAAGTTGACATGTACGCATGGCTTTGTTAACCTAGTCAACAAATGATTCTAGCAGCAGTGACCGTTGGATTAACATCCAATGGTCGTGCTGCTTTTTCAATCTCTAATCTTCTTGCTCCAGACGCCGAAACCAGCACTGGTGGGACCGCCTTCTCCTGCCTCCCATGGCCGGCTGTGCTGCCACCACTGGCCCTGCTATCCCTCTACTCACCCACACCTTCGGTTATTCTCTGGCGATGGGAACCTCACACCGCAGCCGAAGCAGTCAACCCTCATACTCCCCTCCGCGTGGGCATCCACTATCGCGTCTTCCCCGACTCTGCGTCATTCGCTTCCTAGGCGTCGACGTCGTCCACCGCCTTGGTGCTCTCGGCGCGGCATGGTCAACGTGGTCAACAAATGACAGCGATCGGAAGTTGACTATACGTGGTGACGCTGACAGCTGGACCCACCAGCTACATCTTCAGACGCAAGGAAGTGCCTCCATATTAGGTGCAAAAAAATGATCCCTTCCCCTTACAGCTGGGACCCACCAGCTATATCTTCGCACGCAAGGAAGTGCCTCCTTATCCTCCCTGACAGTTGGGGCCCACCCGGTGGAAGCATATGTAGTGTTGTTTGCCTGGTGACGAACATGTACGTACATACTGGTTGATCGGTATCTCAGCAACGATGAACCATGGCCGAGCAAGCAGCAACACATGTCATAGTAAAGCCCCCGACGTGGCAGTTTAGGCAGTCCCGTCTGAATCGTGTACACGTACGTACAGCCACATGCCAAAAAATATGACCATGTACGTACATACGGGTGGGGTCTTGAACGCCTAATCGCGCATACGTATGGCCAGAGCTCCTGTACATGGAGAGGCAACGGACGACAGCAACAGTGTCCTATTCATCGGTAGCCAACTGGCTGGGTCAGAACGGAGAAACTGCATTGTGCTCATTGGGAGGCAACGGAATGTGTCCTGTTCATCGGGAGCCAACTGGCTTGGACGGAACAGCCAAAACAAGGTCTGGCGTACTGCGAAACGGAGGAAACGGCCTTCTACGATCGAGTGGGATCCTTCTCATCGGGAGGGGTCTGGCGTACCACAAAACAGAGAAAACAGACTTCTGTTGGAGCGCCTACGGTCGAAACGGGGTCCTGTTCATTGGGAGGGGTGTCGTGTACCACAAAGTGGGACTCCACGGGCTACTGTTCATCCACCGTTGACTTCCTCCGGCCTCCACCTGCTATTGTTCATCCACCACGTCTTCCTCTTGCCTCCACCAGCTACTGTTCATCCACGGGCTACTGTTCATCCAGCCTCCACTGGCTACTATTCATAGAGCCTCCATGTGGTCCTGTTCATCCACCTCAACCGGCTGCAGGGGTGTGGCGGCCTCCTCGGGGTCCTATTCATCTAGCGGCAACGGCCTACTACCACGGGGTTCTGTTCATCCAACCCCCACTGAGAACTGTTCATCCACAGCCAACCAACCGACTCAACTCACCATGTCTCGACCCATTCTACGTACCGCACGCACGGTAGCAATGGTCACTATTCATCGAGAGGCAACCCAACACGCCAGTTGGCTACGACTCACACGGGGGCTTGATCGGCTTCAATAAGCAGCAGTCGCGATCGATCGCTTGGGTTCAATTAGCAGTAGCAGCAAAGGAATCGCTCGGGTCCAGTTAGCAGTGAATGAATCACTCGGGTTTAGTTAATAGCCAAGGGATCGATTGATCGCTCGGGTTCAGTAACATAGCTAGTGCGATTGCTCGGGTTCAGTTAGAGCCTACGCCTTGCACACACGCTCATACGATAGTGAAACGCGCAAACCACAATGCATCACTCGGCCCCGACCACCCACGGAAACTGGGAACTCCCCCATATTTTCCTCACCATCGCTTCTACCACGATTTTTCCGTAATGGATGGCCCGAAGAATGTCATGTAGGCGCATCCTCGGCCCGCCCAGGACGAAGAGCCAATTTTTTGTCATGATTTTTTTCATAGAAGTAGGATCCCACCACATCTATGATGATACATGTTTTTGTCACAATTATCGTCATAGAAGTGTCATAAGCATGACAGAAAAAAATTTGTTCGGCCCATAATGTCACGGATGTCTCTTTTTTTTGTAGTGGCTCCTGCCGGCGACCTCGCCATGCCCTGGCCTCGGCAAGTGGCTGCACGCGTGCGACCCAGCCGTGGGTGGCCGGCTAGTGCCACTGTCACCTCGGCCCCTGCCAGGGGTAGATTAGATACTAATCTAATTACCCCCACTAACCCTCACTGACGTGTGGGGCCAAGGCCATTAACTTAGTTAAAAAAACTAGATTAAATTAAAATACCCACCTCAGTCACTTACAGGTGGGACAACCTGCACTATTCATTTGGATAAGATCTGCCGAGTCAGCTACTAACTCAGCACGGGACCCCACCTGTCATACCAAGTGTATAAAATGATGGGTACACTTTTGTGTACCTATAGCATTTTATATTTATTATTTTCGAAATTGAATTGAATCTGAAAATTTAGAAAATCATTTAAACTTTGAAAATTCATAGAAATTAAACCGTAAGTGAGATGCAAATAATTTATATACAAAAAATGATAAAAATATGAAGAATCTGAATAAGCCATCCACATATCTGTCTGGCCCCTCTAACATAATGAACCAGGACATTTTTCTTCAGGATTATGTGATCGAAAAATACCTAAAGCTGGGAAAATATTACCAGATATTTTTTTCTTTTGAAATGTTTAGTGATGCATTAGAGCATATCACCAACACACATTGCCATGAAATGTTCTGTGTTGCATTTGTATGCCCATTATTTATTCCGTTCCTGCTCTCGCCTATTCTTTCGGTAGACCCTGAGACTTCTGTTGCCTATGAGTACGACTACGACATCAATGACTCGTCCTTCTCGACAGAGCTTCCAAGCAAGTAAACCCCCTTGATCATTTCGATATCGCCTATTCCTTCTCTCTTTTGCTTGCATTAGAGTTGTGATACTGTTACTGCTTTATTGGTAGATCCTATACTGATGCATAGCCTGTCTTTTCTAGTACTGTTGATACCATACCTGTTATCCTATATGCTTGGTATAGATATACTAGAGTCCTATCTGTGGCCCTACATCCTTGTCCGTCTGCCATTCTATACTATCGGACCGTGATCCCTTCGGGTGAATGATCACGGATATGCCTTATACTGCATACTATATATGTTACTTCGGTGGACACAGGAATTCGGTGGCCTACGATATGGAGCGAGATGGACTGCGACAAGATGTCGACGAAGACGAAGACTATTACTACTTTATATTATATACACTATAGATGATACATAATATGATTAAAGTCGGGTCGGGTCAGAGAGCATCCGTGAGAGATTCTCTGGGGCGGAGTGACAGGGCAAGTGGGGACCACCTAGGAGAGAGGTGGGCCCTGTCCCTGGTTGGTGTCCATGGTTATTTCATAATAACACCGTTAATGTGTTTGGTGTATTTGATCTGAGACTAGCATTGGAATATACGCACTAACCGCCGCACCAGATAATGATATATGGGACCCTCGGCATCATACAATTCTCCTGAAAGCTACCCAGATGTCACAGTTCAGAGAGGCGGGCTGATTGTTGGGGTGGACCGTAACTGCCTGCTTTGTATAAAGAGGTGGGTTTGGTCTCTGGCCAGTCGCACAATGCGTAGGAGTGCTTAGGGCGATCGGCCCATTACCCCTTTGCGCAGGATTTAGATCAGCGTGTTGACCTCTCTGGGAAGCCTAGGTAGGACAACGGCGTGTCAATTATCCGAGGCCGGGCATTACCCAGAAAAGTGTGTCTGGACAGAGATAATCGAGCATATCGGGTAATGTGGCGCACCCCTGCATGGAAGTAATCTATTCGAATAGTCGTGTCCACAATAACAGGACGACTTGCAGTTGTATCCCGACCTCTTACAACTAAAACTGGATACTTGATAAAATACACCCAGATAACTTATAGATACCCCCGGAGATCGCTTTCCCCAGGGAGATGAGGAGATGATCTCTGGGCAGGTTTATTGCTATATCTTTGTGTACGATGTTACTATATAAGCTCCTCTCTTCTACTACTGCAAGATGATGGTAGTCTTCAATATGATGAGCTTCTCCCCCTTATTTTAGCATTTCTGGAGTTTAGTCCACAGATTACCCCATTTGTTTGATACTGATGCATAGCTAGTATAGATTTGATGTAAGTCTTGCGAGTACTGTGGTTGAGTACTAATCGTTCTTTGATACCCTTTTCATTTGATCACGTTGCTGCAACAGCTTGCAGCAACGCGGATGCAGGTTTCCTCGATGGTGCCTACTATGTGGAGACCGACGACCAAGAGTAGTCCGGAGGTCCCAGGCAGGAGGCCTCGCCTTTCGATCTAGTGTCATTGTTTTGCTCAGCCTTCTTAAGGAAAAACTTGTCTAACTATGTCTGTACTCAAATAATATTTGCTTTCATGACTTATGTATTTTAGGTCCTCGTGACCCTGCCTTGCAATATACACTACTGCAGGTTGCTGCTAACGCGACACTATGATCAGAGACCCTTCGACAAAACTGTGTGCGATCCATAATCACAAACTATGGTGTAAAAAAACGTCAAAAAAGGTGCAAAACGTTTGTGATGGAGGATGCATCAAACACAGTTCAGATTTTAGTTGCGTGTGTGATTCAGGGCACACGGTTCAGTTAATTAACCGTTTTCGATGACGAGGAACAAAAGAAACGGGCATCCAGATGAAGGTGTGTGCAATGTACAACATACGATTCACTCGGATGAACTATTTGTGATTAGGCAACACAAAAGAAACGGTCAGCCAGATGAAGGTGTGTGCGATATACGGCATGCGGTTCACTCAGATGAACTGTTTGCGTTGAGACAAGAGAACAGAAATGGTTCAACTTAACAAGACGTGTGTGTTGTGCGATGGGATTGCATACAGAACAACAACATATATATATATACACACACACACACACTTATAAGGACATGCTTGCATAACCAAATTAAACATCCACTTACATAGGTGGCTACTACAACCATGGCATTTGCACACACCAAAGTAAACTATTACATGCATAATTACATAGGTGGCTACTACACACATGACATTTCCACACACCAATAAAGTAAACTATATATTACATGCATGGTTCACTAGCATAAACGATCATATGATCATCATCTACTTCTTGTGAAACTTGCTCTGCTTGTGGCTCGATCCAGGCTCGTCGATTTGGGTAAGGAGGCACTTCCTCATGTCAACGATCTGCCTGTGCATCTCGTAGCATGTGTACACACTCTTGGCCACGAACCTGAGGTGAGGTTCATCCAGTTGCCGCATCCAGGCCCTGTGCCAGGATAGGGGGCTTGTTCTCTGGGCATCCTGCTTCATGTTTTCGTAGTAGGGGTCGATGATGGCCGAGGCGAGTTCGACCAGGGAGTCCTTCTTCGTGCTGCCCCAGACCCTGTAGTGGTCACGGATTTCGACAAGGTTCTTGCAGGCCAAGCCAGTAACACTAAGCGCTTTTACATCGTCGGTGGTTTCCACCGTGGCGAACTTGTAGTCGGTGCTGTTGACAAACCTGTTGAAACGGTCGCAAGGCTCTGTGGCCATGCAGTAGTGGTAGATGAGGACATGATGGCGCACGCACAACTAGGCGACGGCAACCTTCTGATCTATGCCGGGACGACCGGCGGTGTACTGGAGGTCGATGCCGACCACCTTGTACTTGTCTCGAGCAAGCAACTGCTCAACGTTGTTGATGTAGTCGTCCACCACGGCCGGGTCGATGGTGTACACCACCGAGAGATCCGTCTCCCTCGCGTGGGTCTCCACTCTATGCTCCCCAAACTCCATTGGGGCGCCGCTGGACATCCCCTCTCTATGTGTCATCGTGGGTGTGCTTGTTATGTTGTGGGGCACGATCAAAAGGTTGAAGAGACTAAGGTTATAATGGCCGCGGGAATTAAAGGGGAAGCCGGACGGCCAGGAATATCGGCAGGACCTGATGGCAGTTCTAATTTGCAGTGCTTAACTCCATCATGCCGCATGTAACTGCATCGCGTGGCAACGCACGCGGCGCAACCGCATGCATACGGGCCCCCGACGTGATCGTGCGCATGCCCAACCGTTGGTAGAGCGCGCGCGGAGGGACGTGAGCAGAGCGTGCGAACGGACGCGAGCAGAGCGCGCCGCGGCGCCTAACGGCGAGCACAGCGCGCTGCGGCGCCTAATGGTGGGATAGACCTTCATTCAAGCCAATCAAAATAAGACTGGAACGGACATGTTTGTATTGAGCAATGGGATGGCACATGTCTGTATTGAGTGGAACGAGAATGCAATAGCAAAAAAAGAATTAAGGCCACGATGATGTGATCGCAGTGGTGGTTACAGGAGGCAAGAAGAAAGATGCATCCATCAACGTACGACCTCCTCCTCCTCAACTCAGTGCGCCAGCCGGGCCACCGACCAGCCGCTAAGGAGCGGCGGCTTTTGTGGCGAGGTCAAGGTGCTTCTCAGCAAAGGCATCCAAGGCTTCTAGTCGGCTGAAGAAGGCCAACGTTGTAGCGTCCTCACTGGCCATGTAGATACCTATGTACATGATTCGCTCGTACACATGGATGTGTAGGTCGATGGTTTCTTGCAGGAAGAGGCGCCTCATGGCGAGCGTGACCTCTAGGTGGACATTCTTCGTGGCGTCGGCGGGCAGTCGCATGGCCACCAATGCTTGAAAGAGGTTCCGACCATGGAGGCCGATTAGGGTCGCATGGCCACCAATGCTTGAAAGAGGTTCCGACCATGCGTGCTGGAGGAGTACGGCGATGTCGTCCATGAGCTTCTTGATGATGGTGAACCTGTTGGTGGTGCGAACGATCATCTGGTCCAACTGAGAGTCGTAGCTGGCGTCGACGGCGGTCATCCACCAGCTGGTCGCCAACACCGTATGGAGACGATCCACGGTGCCATGCCGCAGGCCGGCGTCGTGGACCATCTGGCACAGCCACTGGCTGCTTGCGCGCATCGCCGCCATGGGTCTGGAGTGGGCACTTTTCCGCTTATTGGTGTAGGTGCTTAGGCAAATGCTTAGGTGCGTACGATGTGGTAGATGCATTGGAAAGGAGGGGCGCCTTTATATGAGTGCAAACCGCGTTGCATTCACATCGTGCTGCCTCTTTTCCCGGTCCTCCCATTACTTCCCTCATGCATTCACACGATGCTAATTGAAGGAGGATGCATCATTGGCCGTTCAACATTTCGGGAACCGCTACCCTCTCCCTCGTCTGCATTAAAGATGTATCAGGAACTACACCGCCCGCTGTCAAATCAAATAGTACTGCGCCGCCCGCTGCACGCCTGGCCGAACACGCCTCCTCGCCACCATCTATGCTTAATTACTGAATTTTAGTTGCAAAAATTAGATACTGCTAGTGATTTTTAGCTTCATATTTTGACGAATCGAAGTGCTACAAGGTTGGCAAATGGCAATGTTACTAGATCAACAAATGTCAATCTTTCTAGTTTGACAAATGGCAACATACCCAATATGACAGATGCAAATCGCACCAAATTGTTTGTAAGTGGTTCACACGGGTCATCCGAAAGAACCATTTGTGTTCAAGAGATGCACAAATCCTACTCTCACTTTGCATACGGGTGTTCTATCTGAAACCATCATGCTTGTTGTGAGAAGCTCCGGTTTGTGAGAAGCATATACCCAAACCTGCCCCAAATGGGACAAAAATTTTACCACAGCATGTTGATGCCACTCCATGATAGCATGCCAAGTTTCATGAATTTCAGACGAGTTTTGGATTTAC
>JAAAWM010010274.1:0-37283 GCA_036873465.1 Thinopyrum obtusiflorum | reverse complement strand
CGAGTTCATACCAGCTTCTCTCATCTCAATCAGTCCATCATATATCGTCATAACTACCTTTCACTTGCACGACCGAGCGGTGTGAATAACAATAATAGTGCATGTGCATTGGACTAAGCTGGAATCTGCAAGCATTCAATAAACAGGAGAAGACAAGGCAATATGGGCTCTTGGTTAAATCAACTATAATGCATATAAGAGCCACTTCGATAATTTCATTATGGTCTTCTCCTATCGACCCCCAAAGAAAAGAAAAGAAATAAAACTATTTACACGGGAAAGCTCCCAACAAGCAAAAGAAGAACAGGAAATATTTTTTGGGTTTTCTTTTAATTATTACTACTACAAGCATGTAAAGTAAAGTAGCTAAAAGCTACAACTATTTTTTTTGGTTTTTCTTAAGGTTTTTCAAACACACAAGAAGAAAGCAAAAAAAGAAAAATAAACTAGCATGGATATTACAATGAAAAAGTATGAGCACCGACAACTAGCAATGAGTGTGTGAACATAAATGTAATGTCGGTGAGAAATACGTACTCCCCCAAGCTTAGGCTTTTGGCCTAAGTTGGTCTATTGCCACGGCTGGCCTGGCGGATATCCAAAGTTGTAACTGGGGTCGTACTGAGAAGCAGCCTCGGATTGCCACTGGTTGGCAATCACCTCCGGATCCCACTAGTAATCAGACTGTCGTGGAGGATAAAATTGTGGTTCCAGCTCTGGCTCTGTAGCTGATGTAGGGTTCCGGTAAGCGTGGATGGCTGCCAGCGGAACGAGATACTTGCCTGCAGATAAGTCAAACAAGGAAGGAGCAGGCAAGGTAATAGTCTCAGGGTGATTTTTATCAAATAACAGTCTGTACTTAAGCGCCTTTTCCCTATTCTTAACAATAAAATCATGCGCTACCATACTTTTATAGTCTAGGAAAACGGAAGGCAGCAATTTTTCTTCTTTCTCATAATGCCTAATAGGTATGTTATAGTATGCAGCGAGGCGCGAGGCGAAGATACCTCCCAAGATGGGGCCCTTGGTACGGTTAAGGTTTAACCGCTTTGCAACAATAGCGCCCATACTAAATGTGTCATCACGAAACAAGGCATGGCACAAAATAACAATATCAGGGGCACTCAGGTTTCCACAGTTTCCGTGACCAATTAAACACCTACTAGCGAATATAGCAAAGTAACGTAAAACAGGAAAGTGTATGCTAGTGATTCATGCGTCAGAAACCTTCCTCGTTTCCCCTACAACAATTGTATCAATAAACCCCTCCACATCGTCACGATGTGGTTCCTCTATGATGCCCGAAAAGGGCAACTTGCAAACCTCACAAAATTCACGAAGGGTCATCTCCTTATACTCATCCCCCCCCCCCCCCCCCCCCCCCCCCCCCCCCCCCCCCCCCCCCCCCCCCCCCCCCCCCCCCCCCCCCCCCCCCCCCCCCCCCCCCCCCCCCCCCCCCCCCCCCCCCCCCCCCCCCCCCCCCCCCCCCCCCCCCCCCCCCCCCCCCCCCCCCCCCCCCCCCCCCCCCCCCCCCCCCCCCCCCCCCCCCCCCCCCCCCCCCCCCCCCCCCCCCCCCCCCCCCCCCCCCCCCCCCCCCCCCCCCCCCCCCCCCCCCCCCCCCCCCCCCCCCTTCGAGCTTCGGCTCGAAGAGCCCCTCAAAAATCTCTTCATCATTTTCTGAAATTTTCTGAAATTTTTAGTAACTTCAAATAAAAGTGAACCAAACTCAACAAAATTGATAGCAACTACTCCCACAAGTGCCTAGGGACTATATCATGCATTAGAACTACTTGGGACCAAATAAATTTGACATGCAAGCTCAAGAACCTGGTGACCTAAGCAGCACAAATTTGCAATGAATAAAGCACTAGAACAAAAACTAGTTTCAAGTTCATCATCAGATTCAACAACATCATGTTGTATAACTCTAGCAATTTGTTCATCAAGAAATTCACCAAGTGGCACATCATCATTATCAAGCAAGATACTAGCATCATCATAAGCATCATTCATAATAGAAGTAGCATCATCAATAACTTGCGACATATTAGAATTCATAACATGTGGTGGTGTTGCAAGTTACTCATAACAGAACGTAAATCTAAAGCAGAACTGGATGACAGTTCCTTACCTCCCCTCGTCTTTGAGGGAAATATCTTAGTCTTTGGATCCTTTAGATTCTTCATAGTGATAAATTGATAATGATACCAAGTGACTCAACAAATATAGCTATGCTCCCCAGCAACGGCGCCAGAAAAAGGTCTTGATAACCCACAAGTATAGGGGATCACAACAGTTTTTGAGGGTAGAGTATTCAACCCAAATTTATAGATTCGACACAAGGGGAGACAAAGAATATTTGAAGGTATTAGTAGCTGAGTTGTCAATTCAACCACACCTGGAGATTAATTATCTGCAGCAAGGTAATCAGTAACAAAGTAATATAATAGTTTTGATAGTAGTGACAACAGCAATGGTAACAGTAACAGTGATAGCAGTAATTTGTAGCAAGTGTAACAGTGATGATAGCAATAGTAACGTAGCAAGATCAATATAAATAAATTCGTAGGCATTGGATCGATGACTTGTTGGATGATATTCATCATGTGACAGTTATAACCTAGGGCGATACGGCACTAACTCCAGTTCATCGATATAATGTAGGCATGTATTCCGTAAATAGTCATACGTGCTTTATTAAAAGAACTTGCATGACATCTTTTGTCCTACCCTCCCGTGGCAGCGGGGTCCATATTGGAAACTAAGGGATATTAAGGCCTCCTTTTAATAGAGAACCGGAATAAAGTATTACCACATAGTGAATACATGAACTCCTCAAACTACGGCATCACCGAGAGTGGGCCCGGTTGTTGTCACTCCAGGGTTGCCGGATCATAACACGTAGTAGGTGACTATAACTTGCAAGATCGGATCTAAAACATGGATATAATGATGAATTCACAAACGGTTCAGATCTGAGTTCATGGCACCCGGGCCTAAAGCGACAAGCATTAAGCATAGCAAGGTCATAGCAACATCAATCTAAGAACATAGTGGATACTAGGGATCGGGCCCTAACAAAACTAACTCGATTACATGATGAATCTCATCCAACTCCTCACCGACCAGCAAGCCTACGAAGGAATTACTCACTCCCGGTGGGGAGCATCATGGAATTGGCGATGGAGATTGGTTGGTGATGACGAAGAACGAAGATCCCCCTATCCGGAGCCCCAAACGGACTCCAGATCTGCCCTCCCGAGGAAGAATAGGGCTTGGCGGCGGGTCCGTCTCGTGGAACGTGATAATTCTTTCTCCCTGATTTTTTCTGGAATAATGTGAATTTATAGTATCAGGGGGGGTCATCAGCGGGGCCACCAGGTGGGTACAACCCACCTGGGCGCGCCAGGAGAGGGGGCGCACCCTGGTGGGTTGTGCCCAACCAGGGGCCCCTCTCTGGTGGGTCTTGGCTCCAGAAATTCTTATTATTGATATAAAAAATCCTCGCAAAGATTCGTTCCATTCCGAGAACCTTTATTTCTGCACAAAAACAACACCATGGTAGTTCTGCTGAAAACAGCGTCAGTCTGGGGTTAGTTTCATTCAAATCATGCAAATTAGAGTCCAAAACAAGAGGAAAAGCGTCAGAAAAAGTAGATACATTGGAGACGTATCATGCGTTCAGTGGGAGGAGACGTTCCCCTCGACTATGAGGCACCTATGGTGACTTCATAAAATCTCAAGATCATATGCTGGCTCACTCTCTCGAAGGTGCTCATAGGGGTAGGGTCTGCATGTGTGTGCTTATAGCGGTGAGTCTTTGCGCGTATATATGAGCGCTTGCGTCTGTACTGTGTTAAAAAAATACAAGTCATGATTATACGGTCACTGGCTCACACGTACAACTCCATATTTTGTTGATGACATTATCAATTGACCAGTCAAACATTCCACGTGGCGCAACTAGTGTTGCATCAACGCGTAACCGTGGGGCCCACCTGTCGGCGCGTATATGAAAGAAAGAAATGGTAGTTTGAGTCTTTACTGTGTTAATAAAATACGAAGTACATTTTATGGTGATCATACGGTCACTGGCTCACCATACAGCTCCGTAGTTTATTGATGACACGATCAATTGACCAGTCAAACGGTCCACATTCAGCAGCGCACATCACCATAGGGCCCACCCGTTAGCGTGTATATGAAAGACAGAAATGGTAATAAATTAGTGGCCGGTGGGGATTCGGAGTCGTGAGACCTTTGGTTGGCAGCCCGCGCCCCCTAACCACAGCGGACAAGGATCGCCTTGTGATGATATGCTGAGCCGGCCGTTTTAATTTCACGCATGCACGAGCCACTATGGTGAATACAAACTCATCACACATGCACACAAACACGCCCGCAACGCCCACATGCATGCATGCAATACTCACACGTACCAATTTAGCTACACTTTAGTCGACTGAATCGATTTTTGGGTTAGTCAATTTTCCCCCCCCCCCCCCCCCCCCCCCCCCCCCCCCCCCCCCCCCCCCCCCCCCCCCCCCCCCCCCCCCCCCCCCCCCCCCCCCCCCCCCCCCCCCCCCCCCCCCCCCCCCCCCCCCCCCCCCCCCCCCCCCCCCCCCCCCCCCCCCCCCCCCCCCCCCCCCCCCCCCCCCCCCCCCCCCCCCCCCCCCCCCCCCCCCCCCCCCCCCCCCCCCCCCCCCCCCCCCCCCCCCCCCCCCCCCCCCCCCCCCCCCCCCCCCCCCCCCCCCCCCCCCCCCCCCCCCCCCCCCCCCCCCCCCCCCCCCCCCCCCCCCCCCCCCCCCCCCCCCCCCCCCCCCCCCCCCCCCCCCCCCCCCCCCCCCCCCCCCCCCCCCCCCCCCCCCCCCCCCCCCCCCCGGCTGGAAAATCGACTGACCAGAGATGAAAAAGTCAGTCGACTGACGTGTAGCCTCACCCCGCACGTACACATGCACGCACGCAACACTCGCACGAACACACGCACGCATGCAGGCGTGCAACACTGACACGTACACATGCACTCACGAACACACGCACGCACGCACACATGCATGCAACACTGGAATGTACACATGCACGCACGCAACACTCGCACGCCTGCATGCACACAACACATGACGCAAGACACACGCTCAACCTATACGTGCATGCACCCTTTATTAAGGACATGGATTGTTATGGGTATTAATCAATCTTATCTGTGATAAGCAGAACATTGATGTTTGCAACGGTCTTGATGTTTGCAACGGTCTTTATGAATCACAATGTATCGAACGGGCTATCAACGTATATATGAAAATTTTAAATTTCTCTTACATTATACAGTAGGATTATCTACAAGAAATAGATGACGTCACACTCAATGAACAATCATCGGTTTATGAAATGCCCGCTTCTGACTGGCCTGGCCCACCAAAAGTTCCTCTGCCGTGCGCTGCCTGTGTTGGGTCACATGCAGGCCAGCTACCCAACGAGCCCACACATAAGTGGAAGAACGGCGTGGTGTCATACGTCAGAGTCGAGGGCGCCGCTTGCTGCACGCCCGGCTGAACACGCCTCCTTGCCGCATTCAAACGCCTCCATGAAACCCGTGTGGAAGCCGAGAAACCCACTCTGGACACACGTCCGTTCATGACCGGGCTAGCATTAAACGCAACGCTGGCTGAGCTCCTCCCGTCCGCTGTCTATTTAATCTCCTATTTAGACGAGGCCAGACGCCGGCCAAGAATCGCACACCTCTGTCGCTCCCCTATTTCCTCCTTCACCATTTTGTCCACTCTTACAGCGGCTTACGAAGAGTAGTTATCCGGCATCCAAGCCGGCTGGGTGGCCCGCCAAGCCCGCCAGATATGAGCTATGCAGCTCGCTGATCCTCCTCCCTCCCCTCGCCCAATGGAGCCAGTTGCCGCCCCAAGCCGGTGCGTGGTTCAGTAACTCGTTGCTCCAGGCCAGCTCAACAAGGAGCGGCGAGCTGCTCCATGCCGGCACAGCGGGGAGCACGGGCGTCGTCGCTACCGTCCACGCCGCCGCCTCATACCGCGCCTCCCGTGTCTCCGACCGCGTCTCCCGTTTCTGTGGCCGAGACTCCCATGCCTGCGGCCGCGCCATGCAAGCAGAGACAAAAGCCGGGTGCGCGGAGAGTGATGAGTCAGTGGCCAGCGCCTCCGCGTCCGCCGCCATCATCGAGGAAAGTAGAACACGGGAGGCCGCCGCCGCTTGGGTCCCATGAAGGCCACCGCCGAGGCGACCGGCGTACACAGCAGGTGTCTTGCCGGATCCTTTTGTTGCGAGGACCTTCGTCGACCCCGCATGGGCTCCATGGAAGTGGAGAAGCCCCCTTCAGCCTCCATCTTGGGCATTAACCAATGATGTCAGTTGAGCAGTGGGGAAGCGAGCCTTCCTTTGCGCTGAAGCATATACCTCCGGGGCTCCTGGCAGTCCGGTGATCGTGCTGCCGGACATGAGGAAGACAAATGGATCGGCGGGCGACCATTTAGGCTAGGTATTATTATACATGTGCTGTTCAGGACTAGCACTGCTTAGTTGATTTGAATGTAATGAAATCCGGCATGTTTGTATGAAAATTTGATATTTTATATGAATTCCGTCATTGTTTATATGAAATATCGCCATGTTTGCATGAATGTCGTTCGGTTGGTTGAGTTGCTATCAGAATGTGTGCGGCTATGGTTGGATGGCGTAATTTGCAGGTCACCGGTCGGTCTACGGCCGGCTCGGGCGGCGTGGTGGAAAAAAAAAGCACAGCTCGTAGTAGTAGTAGTGTAGAGTACTACTAGTGCTACAAGATAGTGAGTGTTTACTATTGTATCTATGTACTAATTGCAACACATGCATGTGTTAGCAGTATAATGACCACGTATGGATTTGATGGTAAGATTTGTGTAAGTTGGATGTCATATTATTGCTCTAACATGTGGTCAAAGTTAGCCTCCAAAACACATTTTATACCCTATATGAATTGAGGGAGTACATGCATTGCTGAGGTTTCTCTTAATCCTTGTGTGCAACATTTTTATTGAAGCTTGAAATGTGAACATGTGAATGGGGGGGGACTACTACAACCCTTCCAAAAGAACCGTAGTACTAATGGTATCGTACTCCCTCCGTTCACCATCTCACATGCTCAGTACTTTTGCGAACTATGGAAGTAGCAAACCTATTCCACCACCCAGCATCTATTATGGATGCATTGTGGATTTTAAATTGAGTCATATAGACCAGAAAGTTGGCACTTAGGGTATCCACAATGTATGCTTTTTGTTTCCTCTAAGCCCTCTCTCCTCTTAGAGGCAGGCCTCTATACATTGCATGAACTGCCTCTAACAAAAAATTGGCTAGCATCGCGTCTAACCTTAGAGGCTTCCTCTAACAATGTAACAATCCATCTGGTCCCAATTGTCAGCCTTAGGAAGCATAAGAAAGTAGGAGTACAAGAGAAATAGTACTGATTGGACAAATGTGTTGCTAATCAATACTTTTTAAATTTCTGCTAGGGCCCACCTTAGAGGCTGGTTAGAGTCTCTATACATTGTGGTTTTTTCATTTGATAAGAGGCAAACCATGTGGGGCCTACCTTAGAGGCAAGGCTCTATACACTGGAGATGCTCTGTACGTATTACTTTTGATGTGTCCCGTCAACTCGCAGAATGAGGAGAAGCTTGCTTAGTACGCCGTCTCCCCGCCCACGGGCGCGGTGGCTCGCGAAGTCGCAGGACGAGGAGAAGCTTGCTTACTACGCCTACGCCCGCTCCCTCGCCCACGTGCGCGGTGGCTCGCAGGACGAGGAGAAAATTTTATTACTCCCTCTGCTACTCCTCGTCCCTACCTTGGTTAGAGAGATTATCATATTATTTGAAATATATGTCTTTTAGTAGTAGGAGTAGTACCGTGGTACATAGGAGTAGTACTACAACAATTTCCTTGGAGTTCGTGTGCAGCAAGCTACCCTAGGCTATGTTACTACTCCCTCCTTTTCGGTTTATGACTCAATTTCAAAATGTCTCCAACCAAGGTAGACGGTGAGTGGTGGAATTAATTTCGTAGTTTGCACAAGTAATTAGTACACTCGTTTTTCTCAAGAAGTTATGTTTACCGATGCATTAATTACAACGAATGCATGCATGACCACTAAATTTCCATGAACTTCTACATGCATTGGTGAGTTTTCTCTTGATACTGCTTGCATCGGGTGATTTAATGCACCTCGAAATCCAAACATGTGATGGTACTACTAGTAGAATTGAGACTTATAAAACGCAAAAACGATTTTTTAGAGGAGCCCTATAAACCGGAAAGGAGGGAGTAGTAAGTAGTACTACCTCCATAGTGGGTACTTACTCCGTAAAGTCAGATTTTCCAAAAATTAAGTCGCTCAACCTTTATTTGCTTGTTTCCCTTCCTGCCTCATTGCCTCGAACAGACTATGCCAAACTCCCCTGCCTGTCGCGTGGGAAAAGACCCGCCCTCGCCTTTTTTAGTCTGGGTTTGTATCGATGGATCGCGCGATGCAGCAAAAACCAAGCTGTGTCTTGTACTCCTCCCTCGTATTAAAAGAGTGGAGACACTCACTTTCATGAATTCTGTACTTCCTCTCGCCAACATGTGGGACATATAGCAACCGGGTCGACGTGTCATGCACCAAATAACAATGCAGAACAGCAGGGGGATGCACCCCGGCGTAGCGCCCCAGTAGTAGTAATGAGCAATGAGACGTCAAATCACAATGCCGCACCTTCCCAGACGGACGAAGCAACCATTATTTCACACTTCGCTGAATTTGCTTCGCCATCATCTCCTTCAAGAAAACCACGTATTGCTTCTGCCTCAAGAGGGACGCACATCGCCTTGGTACATCATGACACGTGGGACTGCATGACAGGCCATGCTCTCCTGCCCACTGCTCGGTAAAATCACCTCATTTTTACTACTTCCTCTGTCTCGGTTTATAGGGCATGCACGTCGTTCTTGGTTGAGAATTTAACTAGCTATATATGTGATGACCAATATATGTTTAGAAACTACATCTGCTTAAGAATCCAATGATATACTTTTTGTGACATAGTAACTCATATTTAGTTAGTCAAATGGATGACATAGAACTACGTGCACGCCCTATAAACCGAGATGGAGGGAGTAGTATCTTTTTAGATCAATATAGTCGGGATTCACCAAGGAGCAAAAGCAAGTGGTAGGCTGCTCCTGTCGTGTTGGCGTAGCAACTCAAGCAGGGTCAATCCGCACACGAAATGGTGACACACTTAACAGGACCCCTTTGGCCGACATGTGGCTCATCCACCGTCTTGTTCCACATGCGATGCACCAAATTACAGTTCGGAGCAGTGGTTGGACTTGGAGGCACCCCGGTCATAGCGCCGCAGTAGTAGTAAACGAGCGATGAGGGGTCAAATCACAAAGCCCCACCTTTCCCGCATTAAGCTGGACGGACGAAGCAACCATCATTTCACTCTAGGGCGCAAGACCATAAAGAAAAGAGAAAACCAATGATGTATGCGGCAGCTACCTAGGGCACCCTAGGGTAGGAGCGTCCACTACAAATCCGCTTCTCCCTCGTCCTCTTGAAGAAAACCGATGATGCGTGCGACGGGTAGGGTTTGTAGGAGTACTACGGCGTGCGGGGCCACGGCATAGTAAATTGGAGAGGGATTGAGTTTGAGTCGACGCCTTAACACGGGTGGGCCGCTTGGTTTTACGGGAACGAGGTAGCATTTTGGGTTCGGCCACTACTAGGGAAAAGCCTATACACAAAATCTTACCAGCAGCGCGCTTTAAAATAAGGCGTTGCTGCTAACTAGCAGTAGCGCGTGCGCACAAACTCGCTGCTGAAATAAATGTATTAGTAGCGCGCCTGGTCTAAGACGCGCTACTGCTATAATTGCCACGACGCCGCCGCGAGGCTAGTTCTAGCAGCAGCGCGTTAATATGAAGAGCGCTACTGCTACGGATCATAGCAGTAGCGCATTTGCACAATAACCGCTACTGCTAAGTTTACTAAAAAAATTAGTCCCACCTCGCTCCGTGAAGAGAGTTTGTACCACCTTAAATATGTTACTTCTCAAACTTTCACAAGCACTTGGTCTTCATTGAACTCTATGTGTATAATTTGTGTCCGCAATATGAGTCTTCACTAGTTCCTAAACTGGTGAGGACTCATATTGACAAATCAGATTGTACACAAAAAGATCATTGATGATCAATGTATTTTTGATGTCTATTTTTACATGCTGACACATAGCAGTAGCGCGTTCTTTGTGAAAGGCGCTACTGCTAGGTCGTTTAGCAGTAGCGCCTTTTGCTATAGCGCGCTACTACTAAGCCATTCCATCTCCCCCCTCTCCTCTATCCGATCCACTCACACTCACACTCACTCGATCTCCCCCTCAACCCCCCACGCCGGTCCTCCCCCGTCGCCCCTCCTCCGATCTGCGCCGCCGTCACCTCCTCCTCCTCTCTGGACTCGGTACCGGCCTCCTCCTCCGTCCTCCCTCCAGTCGCCGCTGGCCGGCCCCTCCTCGCTCCGCCTTCCTCCTCCGTCCTCCCTCCACTCGCCGCCGGCCAGCCCCTCCTCGCTCCGTCTTCCTCCTCCGTCCTACTCTCTTCTCCCTCCTCGAGTCGCCCCTCCTTCTCCCTCCTCCCTCCTCCATCCACAACCCCTCCTCCCTGCTACATTTTGATTTAGTAGGCTAGTTGATTTAGTTGATTTAGAACATTTTGATTTAGTTGATTTAGTATGCTAGTTGATTTAGAACATTTTGATTTAGTTGATTTAGTAGGCTAGTTGATTTAGTTGATTTAGAACATTTTGATTTAGTTGATTTAGTATGCTAGTTGATTTAGTTGATTTAGAACATTTTGATTTAGTTGATTTAGTAGGCTAGTTGATTTAGAACATTTTGATTTAGTTGATTTAGTATGCTAGTGGATTTAGTAGGCTAGTTGATTTAGTTGATTTAGTATCCACCATTTTATTGTTATTATTTCTGTACATGGATAGGTAGATGCTTTTGTTTTTTTGTAATAAGTTATTTTTTGGCAAAATGTAGGTGCCTGTGAAGTGAATCGTTAATCCTTTGCTCATATTGCTTTAGGAAAATGGCGCCACCACCACCACCACTATGTCGACTGTGCAAGTCAAGGTGCGCCAGCAGCCTTGCAACTGGCAAGCTGTTCGGCATCTACTTCCAACCGAGTTTTCATCATGCGGCGGTAAGAAATTAGATGAAATGTAACAACTATTTTATTTTTAGTGTTGGCATTACTGCATTGTGTCATTTTGCTTTTTTTACACAGATCGTCCCATGCAATGTGAGGTTGAAATTCAACAAGCTGACAGGAGACACTGTGACATTTGAGGCTCCTGGGGGGCCGTACACTATGGAGGTCGAGAAAGGACGCAATATGTCACAGATTGGAGGAGATGGATGGGCCCGTTTCCTTGCCCGCATGCGTCTTACTGGTGGTGAGTTGATCAGCTTCTCCTTCAGAGCAGAAAGACCCAAGCTGGGTGTCATTTATCTCAACCCGGTGGAAGATGATGAAGATGACGAAGATGATGAAGATGACAAAGATGATGAAGATAATGAGGACCCACTCGATGAAGATGATGAGAACCCACTTCATGAAGCCATCGTAGCTCAAAGAATGAGGCTGAGCGAGGAGCAGGTGTGCAACCTATGGGACATAATTCCGCCACGTGATGACTTTGTCGGGGTGCCATTCGTGACCCGCCTGACAAGTACCATGGTCGATCGGCATGAAATGGTATGTTATATGTACTGACTGTAGTAATTTGATGATATATATATGCTTTATTGTTATACTTACAAATGCAAATTATCCGATGATATGCTTAGTGAATCCGATGATATGCTTAGTGTAGAGTCCAATGATATGCTTTGTGGAATCTAGTCGATGATATGCTTTAGTGTAGAGTCTGATCACATGCTTATTAGTGTAGAATCCAAGGAACTATTAATAGTGTAGATAATCCATATATACTTATTAGTAGAATTCATGATTAGTTAGTACAAATGCGTAGTACTGTGTCTTTTGATAGTGTAGAAATCTAGACTTAATAGAAATATATTTGCAAGAGTATGTGCGAGGCTATTTATTAATTGATATGTTTTTCTTATTCAGAAATTGCCAAAGAACCTATCTGTGAGTTGTGGTATCGAGCCTGATGAAGAAGGCTCAGCTGGACTACGCCTTACCGCACGGGGCTCCGTCACCACCTGTACTTACCGCATGGACACAGACGGTCGCACACACTTAAACTCGGTTGGGTGGAAGAAATTCCTCATTGGCAAGAATCTTCGTGTTGGACAGGCCATCCTAATAACTATCAGGAACACCCACTGCCCAGGCTTGAGGATGATGATCGTCGTCGATATCATCTAGAACTACATATGTGTGTGTGGCTATATCATCTAGAACTACATATGATGATCGTCGTCGATATCATGTAGAACTACATATGATGATCGTCGTCGATATCATCTAGAACTACATATGATGATCACCTTGTACTGCTTGAGGATGCATGTTGAGTATATATGAAATTGTTATCTAGTACTCCCTCCGTTCCAAATTACTCGTCGTGGTTTTAGTTCAATTTGAACTAAAACCACGACGAGTAATTTGGAACCGAGGGAGTACTACCTAGTACCTATAATGCTTTATGAAATTGATATCTAGTAGTACCTAGTATATGGAAATTGCAGTTTATTGAAGCTGAAATAGGGTAGGCAGTGGGGAGAAATGATGAAAGATATAGCAGTAGCGCGGGGCCAGGAAATCGCTACAGCTAATTAATAGTAGCGCGCTCCGGAAACGCGCTGCTGATATAGTCCATAGTAGTAGCGCGGGTACAGACTGCGCTACTACTAACAGTTAGCTGTAGCGCCTTATTGGTAGCGCGGCTGCCCGCGCTGCTGATAGCCTTAAAACCCGCGCTACTACTAGGGTTTTCCCTAGTAGTGGGCGACCAGTGGAGATATACGTAGTACAAAAAATTGTGGACGTAGGTTCGACCGAAAGGCAATGACGCATGGCCCCCGCATTTTGATATACCCGCGGCCGCGTGAAATTTGCTACTCAAAATAATGCATAAAAGTTCCTTCAAAAACATCTAAAACTAATGGGAAGTGAATGTATGCTTAAAATGAAAATGTAATACAAAGAGGAAAAATGAATTGCAGTTAAAAGAATGACATTTCTAACAAAATTGTGAATGTGAACTACATATCTGTGCACATGACCAACACATACATTGTCAATACAAAATCTAATGCAAGAAATAACTTATGAGTAACATGCACGAATTGATGATGTGGTGCTTGCATGTGTAGAGTACAAAAACAATGTGATTTATGACTTGCATGCATGACGTGTTCTTGTGCCATAATTGCATGTCCAGGAAAAAAGCTACTAGTGGGTTGTACTAGCGATTTAGGAATAGAGAAGATGTATACATGGAAGTTGTAGGGAAAGAGATGACATGTCTCTCAATTCCTACGAGTAGGGATTGGAAAAGATATGTCATTTGGTTCACATCATAGGAACGTTTCTATTGAATCTAGAGATGACATGTATCTCAATTCCTATGAGGTGGGATTAGAAAAGAGATGTCATTTGGTTCACATCATAGGAACTTTTCTATTGAATATATGCTAATGTTTATTTTCCTTTGAAATTGTGAGAGTATAGGAATCCATTCATATGAACCAAGTGGCTCTAAAGCTATAAAAATGATATCATGTTTATTTTCCTTTGAAATGTGGAGTATATGAATCTATTCCTATGAACCAATTGGCTCTAAAGGAAAAAATCCTATAAAAATCATATCATATAGAGTTCCTATGATATTCCTCCACACCAAAGGATGGTTGAAATTGCTGCAGGTCATACGACGGTCTTTCTTTGTACACTCCTCCCCCATCTTTATAGTTACCTCTCGAAGATGAATGAAATGATATATACTGGGTATTCTATATGTGCATTTTGGTATACGAAAACTCGGTAGAAGTTTGTGAGGTTCGAATTTTCAATAAAGCTATATGCACTACATTTTGGAATGGAGGGAGGAGCATACGGCAGTTGCTAACACTCGCGTGGAAGATTTGTGTGTCGGAGGAGTGGCTGTTCTGTTAGATGACATGGCACCCCCCCCCCCCCCCCCCCCCCCCCCCCCCCCCCCCCCCCCCCCCCCCCCCCCCCCCCCCCCCCCCCCCCCCCCCCCCCCCCCCCCCCCCCCCCCCCCCCCCCCCCCCCCCCCCCCCCCCCCCCCCCCCCCCCCCCCCCCCCCCCCCCCCCCCCCCCCCCCCCCCCCCCCCCCCCCCCCCCCCCCCCCCCCCCCCCCCCCCCCCCCCCCCCCCCCCCCCCCCCCCCCCCCCCCCCCCCCCCCCCCCCCCCCCCCCCCCCCCCCCCCCCCCCCCCCCCCCCCCCCCCCCCCCCCCCCCCCCCCCCCCCCCCCCCCCCCCCCCCCCCCCCCCCCCCCCCCCCCCCCCCCCCCCCCCCCCCCCCCCCCCCCCCCCCCCCCCCCCCCCCCCCCCCCCCCCCCCCCCCCCCCCCCCCCCCCCCCCCCCCCCCCCCCCCCCCCCCCCCCCCCCCCCCCCCCCCCCCCCCCCCCCCCCCCCCCCCCCCCCCCCCCCCCCCCCCCCCCCCCCCCCCCCCCCCCCCCCCCCCCCCCCCCCCCCCCCCCCCCCCCCCCCCCCCCCCCCCCCCCCCCCCCCGTGCCCGAGCCGCGGTGCCCCCCTCCTCCACCCTGGCACCGTCCTTCCCCCTTCGCCGCCGCCGCCGGGTACCGCCCCCTCTTCCAAGATGTCGAAGCGAGGTACGGCGAAAAATTCCCCATTCCTCCATTTCTTTCCAGCATGATTTGTTCCTGTTCTTGGTGCGAATTTGGTGGTGGTTTAGGTTTGTCGGTGGTTCATATGTGGTGTAGAAGATGCTTAGGAATGGAGTTGTACTAGTGTTTTTAGTATCAGTTAGGCAAAAACAACAAAGTTTGAATTCAGATTCTATTAAGTGAATAAAGACAAAGTGACTAGCTGTTAAATTCAGGTTTTATATTGTGTGATCTAGGATTGTTACAGAATATTGAGTGTGAATCACTTGTGTTTTGCGTACTGTGATCATTGTAGCATGGTAATCTTGCTCATATAGTTAGTTTACAACTATGATGATAATTTGAAAGAAAGATCTTGCTTCCTTGTTTAAACTACAGAGACCAGTCCCAGATGATAATTTTACTGGGTTATGGTGATACACTTTTTGTTTTAGTGAAATCCCATGCCTAATTTTAGTGAGAGTCTGAAGAAGCAAGCAACCGGAATAATTTGCCACTTTGTATTGTTGATTTCTGCTCAAGTGTTCAGTTCTGGGCCGTAGTTCAGTTTAGTTTAGTTGATATGCTTCGCCACCAGCACCTTCTTGCAATGACATGCTCACAAATTGATCTATTTTGCCATCTTCTCTCAAGGCCAGTTCAGTTGTAGGCAATAGTTTCCATTTAGTTGTCTTCAAGTTCAGTTCTGGGCAAGATTTTGCAATTCGGTTTAGTTCAGTTAGGGGCAACAGCTGCCATTCAGTACAATTTAGAATTATGCACATGCAAAGGTTGCCATTTTGTGGAACATTCAAGTAAATATGCTCAATTTAGAACTTAATAATTCTTGGTCAATATTATTGCATTTATCCTCTAATGATTTATTGGTGATGATCACAATATTACTACTAATGTACCTATGATCAATTTGTCTATGATCAATTTGAAACATGAGCATTACTAATTGGTCTCTTCTGCTGCTTATCAGAGATGGGGGGAGGCCGCCACCGCAGGCTGTGCTCTGCCACACTGGAGTACGAGTTGGATGCTTTCGAGTTCTTCACTATCATACTTGAGAATTCCTCAAGGAGGCAAGTATATAAAAGGAGAGATCTCCCCTTCACCCATCTCTTTATGATAACTCTGCTATTTGCTACATCACTCCTTGACCCATGCTGCAGAGGCTGCCTGACACTTTTATGAAGATGCTGGACGGCCATCGGCCAAAGAATGTGAAGCTACGACAGGCCGGCAGTGGGCTTCGCAGGCATTGGGACGTGGAGTTGGTGATCAGGTACGGCCACATGTACCTGTGTCGTGGCTGGGAGCAGTTCTACCGTGCCTATGACCTACGGCATGAGTACTTCCTTCTCTTCAGGTACGACGGCGACGCCATGCTCACTGTGAAGGTGTTCAACATGACTATGTGTCGCATGCGCTACCAGGACGACGATGATGCCAGTACATTCTGCCTCTTCTTCCTCTACATTTGGCTTTGTCTCACATCGATTGTTAATGGTCATTATTGCATTTGGTCAGGCAATGGGAGTAGCAGCAGCGACTCTGGCTACAGCCAAAGAAGCAGTGACTCTGGCTACAGCAAAAGCAGCAGCGAGGATGATCCGGAATGGAGTGGGGAAGAAGAGGAGCATAGTGGGGATGAGGAGGTGCAGACTGACGATGGCCAACAGATGGTGGTGGCTGAGGATGACCTAACGATGGTGGTGGCTGACGATGGGCAAGAGATGGTGGTGGCTGAGGATTACCTAGCGATTGTGCTGCCTGAAGATGGCCTCGCGATGGTGGTGGTGCCTGACAATGACCTCGCGATGGTGGTGGCACCGGCGATCCCACAGCCGGGCGACATGACCATGCCAATTGTGGTAGAAGACTACATCCCACTGCCTCCACCGCCTCGCCGCTCTTGGCGCATCAGGATGGGGAAGGAGAAGGAGAAGAGGAAGGAGGAGTGAACTATGTCAGGTATGTCAGATCTCCAAAATGATCTATATATACTTAGCTTTGTTTCCTCCGAAATGACATAAGTTAGCTCTAATATGCTAAGTTATCTCTAATATGCTTAGTTTCCTAGGTTTGCTCAATAATGACATACACTTGACTTACTTGTGTAAAAAATGGCATAATTATGCTTAGTTAACTCAAAAATGGCATAATTAGTTAAGTTAACTCCAAAATGACCCATTTAACCTAGGTTAGCTCCAATATGATCCATTTTACCTAGGTTAGCTCCAAAATGACCAAGTTTACCTAGGTTAGCTCCAATATAATCCATTTTAGCTAGGTTAGCTCCAAAATGACCAAGTTTACCTAGGTTAGCTCCAAAATGACCAAGTTTACCGACGTTAGCTCCAATATTTAGCCTATTTAGTCCACAAATGACATAATAAGATGAAGAAAATCAAGGAAGAGGAAGAAAAGAAGGAATAGGAAGAAAAGAAGAAGAAGAAGAAGAAGAAGAAGAAGGAGAAGAATCTTCTCCTTCTTCTCCTTCTTCTTCTTCTTCTTCTTCTTCTTATTTTCCTCCTCTTACTTGTTTTTATTCGTAAATGGCATAATAACCTTGCTAACCTCATAAATGTCATATACTTAGCTTGTTGTCCTCTAAAATGACACAATAAGCTTAGTTAGGTCAAAAATGGCATAATTAGCTAGGTAAGCTCGAAAATGGCATTTTTCTTCTTATTTTGCCTCTTTAGTCCATTTATGACATAATTTAGCCTATTTAGTCCACAAATGACATAATAAGATGAAGAAAATCAAGGAAGAGGAAGAAAAGAAGGAATAGGAAGAAGAAGAAGAAGACTAGAAGAAGAAGAAGAAGAAAAGTTTCTTCTTCTTCTTTTTCTTCTTCTTCTAGTTTTCTTCTTCTTCTTCTCCAAAATGAAGTTAGCTCTAATTTAGCTCTAATATGCTTAGTTACCTAGGTTAGTTCACTCAAAAATGGCATAATTAGCTAGGTTAGCTCCATTTTACCTAAGTATGCTAACTTCTCCTTCTTCTTCTTCTTCTTCTTCTTCATTTTCTTCTTCTTCTTCTGATTCTAGTCTTCTTCTTCTAACTTTCTTGTTTCCCATTTTGCAGATTTAATTCACTATATGGAAGCTTGCATGGATGGAGTGCTTGTTTCCCTGTTCTTCTTTTCGTTTGTATCGATGAAAAATGTGGAACTTGTTATATGGATGCATGGAACAATGTGTTGGATGAACATTGTGATATTACTGTAATATGTATGGATGGAACTGTGTTTCTTATGTATGTATGTTGTCATGGATGGAGCTATGTGTTGGATACATCATATGTCTGCTGTGCCTGTGAAAAAAAAAATATGTATATCTGTGTGTGAATTCCTGTGAAATTAAATGGATATAAATAAAAACAGGGGATATATAGCCTCTTTGCCGTCTGCTAGCAGACGGCAAAGAGGACACATGGCAGCCACCTATAGAAACTGGGAACACTGGCTGCCTATTTGGTCACTTTGCCGTCCGCTGGCAGACGACATAGCTAGCCACGTGGCAGCTTCCCAGTGATGGCCTAGCTGAGCTCTTTGCCGTCTGTCAGCGGACGGCAAAGAGCGCCATTAACCCCCTAACGGCTCTCACCCCACCCCACTGCCATCCGTTCTCTTTGCTGTCTGCTGGCCTCGGATGGCGGACGGCACAATCCTTTGCCGTCCGTTTCTAAGAAGCGGACGACAAAGAAGGCCTTTGCTGGCATGTGTTCAGACGGACAGTTTGCCGTCCGCTGGCTGACGGCAAAGGAGTTTGCCGTCCGGGATCTGTGCCTTTGCCGTCTGCCATGGCGGACGGCAAAGAAGCTGATTCCAGTAGTGTACCCTCAGAACTTCTAAAAAATAAAAGACGTCGCGCACCTTTTATTTTAACTCACACGTCACACACTTTTACTATTACTCTTATGGCGAACGTTCTTTGGGCGTAGTATATTGTACTCTGACGAAGAGAAGTGGTGCACGCACGCTCTAGTTCTCTCACACCCACTTGCGGGTACACGTAGGAGCGCATTTTTTTAAAGCTAGGAGCGCATTTGTTTACAAAGAGGCATCCCAATTGACGTTTTGACTAGTCTAGTTTTAACCTTGATGGAGGGTCGGGGACCGCACATGAATGATACAGTATTGTGCGTCCTGGACGCGGTGGCACATTATTGATCGAGTTTTATTTTTACTTGAACTTTAAATGAAAATAGTGGTTCGCACGTATTCAATTTAATAATGGCTGGTACAACAAAATCACTCCACTATATATATAAGCAGGAGCCTCGGCGCTTGCTTTACTAGGGTTCCTCTCTTTCACTCTCTCATGCTCTCCAGATCTAAGCAAGACATAGGTGGCCACACTCTCTCTGCTCACGGCTGGTCACAAATCCGGCCGGACCACCTCGACGGGGGCAGGGGTGTAGGCGCATCGTTCACGCGATCGTCGGCAGCGAGGGAGGAGACCAACAGCTGCCCGCGCGTCCCGATCGGCGCCCGTGCCGTTCTCTTCGAGACAACGCCGGCTCAAGAGGGCCTCTGACCCCTTCTTCCTCCCTGCGGTATTGTGGCCAAGATGCGGCCTCCCAATGCCGTCTTTGCCACATGCCGACGACCCTCAGGTATATATTCCTTCGAAACCCGCCTTGCTCTACTGCCCCAACTCCCCACGTGGCTACGTGTGGATCTTTTTCTACTTCCATCGGCTGTTCCAAAGCCACCTAGAGTTTTACTATTATTAGAGGTAAAGCTAGTTCATACAGTCAAATCTAAGAGTTGGTCAAACAGGGAAGAAAGTGGGAAAGCTGTAGCATGAATCTAGGACTTGGTTCTAAGAGGAAATGGGGGAAAGTACACTAGTACAACGAGTTGCTATACAAACGGTTTTTAACCCCTTTCCGCGACGGCATTTGGAACCGTCGCCTAATGAGTGACTGTGATAGGGGGTCCTTCCCACACGACCCAGAAACCGTCGGCGATATGCCCTCCTGGCACACACGCTCGACAAAATGAGGTCGTGTGCGATCGATGAGCGATCAAATACGGTTATATGTATAGTAGTGCTAAAAAATCCAATTATACAGGCGAAATCATTTCCGGTCGTAAGTTCATCCCACACAGTCAGTCCCCACTAAACGTTTCCGTTCGTATATACATCCCACACAGTCTCTCCAAGGAAAACGTTTCTGTTCACAGGTACATCACACACAATTTCCCCCATTAAATCGTTTGTGATAGCGTTTCCATTGCACACGGTATTAACAATTTTATCGTTTACGTTATTGAATGCATCACACACGGTGCGTAGAAGAAATTATGTGGCAAAGGCTATCCATCACACACAATTTTTATGTGGTAAATGTTTGCGCCAGGTGGCCTAACGCAGAAAGTTTTCAAGAGGTGTCGTGTGTGATTGTTCATTAATCTAACACGGTTTGTTCCTAGAAACTATGTGCATTGCCTGAGGTCATCGCCCACGGTGTTTTCTCAATAACCATTTGCAATAGAAAACCCCAATTAGCAGGCTAATTATCCTATTATTAATAATCCATTTATTAATCTAATTGACATTTCATATTAAGCACACAATATATTTCATTTTCATAATTGAAATACATCAGAGTACAACATCATATAGCTTCAGCACTCAGCTACCCCATTACACAACTGCACCAGCACCAAGTTTCACATGCAACATCTATAACCTTTCAAAATTAGCATCATAGACGGTACATAGATAGATGTATCTCATCTGGAAAACTGCTGAAGCAGAAGGCAAATATTGAGCCTTCATTGATGTTGAAGGTCTTTGCAACTTTAGGCCAGTGCCTGTGGATGATTGACCGTCCATCCTTCGTCCTCTTCAGGAACACTTTAATATTGAACCGTGGGTGTTGTATGAATACCTTCCTCGCCTCCTGACCATACAGGTGGTTTGAGAGGTAATCATCGGTGAACTACTTTGGAAAGGCCTGAAAACAAGGATGTGCATAAATATCTTCTCTATATTGGAAATGGGGCAACGGAATAAAAAAGGCAAGGTATAATAGTTAGTACCATCCTGTAGTGAGCTGATGTCTTCTGCATTGTGCAGACAAAGATCTTGTTGTTTTTTGTCGCTAATTTCTTTATCCTAACAATCTTTCTGAGTTTCTTGACTTGACTTATACTCATGAACAACTCATTTCCCCATATGCAAAAAGGGTTGAATAGTGGGTCAAAAGCTCTGACAGCAGGACCTACATGTGCAAGACCAAATTGTTAAAAACCTAAATATTAGAATGGTTCCTGCAATTGCACAATAATGTGCTATTAGACAAAGGACCATGCATGTGCAAACCTCGATTGTAAACCTCGGTGCTTCCCATTGTTTCCCTGCAACACATATACGATAGTTAGTGATCAGGTTAAGTGAGGGTTCGCGTGCTATTAGTAAAATATGTTGATGAAAAATAAGCACATTACAGATTCATCAGATTAATTCAAGCCACATGGAAAACACATTTATCCAAACCAAGCATGATTAAGAACTAGGAAATATAGCAATTGTATATGTTTCTCATGTATTAAGTGCAGCCAAATTCGATTATTCCTCACATGCACAACAATACAAAATTCTACCCACGACAACTGGACATCGCATTGCAGAATTGAACCAAGCAGTTAACTAAACACCACAACAAATGAACCAAACATTAACTAAGCACCACATTGCACAATATAACATAGTCCTAATAGAAGATCAGACAGTTAACCAAACCAAGCATGCTTACCAACTTGGAAATGTAGCAATTGTATTTGTTTCTCATGTATTTAGTGCAGCCAAATTCAATTTATTTCTCACATGGTATACAATAATAGAATGCACCCACAACAATTGAACATCGCATTGCAGAATTGAACCAAACAGTTAACTAAACACCACAACAAATGAACCACACGTTAACTGAGCACCACATTGCACAATGTATAACATACTAGAAGACCAGATAGTTAACCAAACCAAGCATGCTTGACAACTTGGAAATATAGCAATTGTATTTGTTTCTCATGTATTTTGTAAAGAAAAATTCGATTTATTTCTCACATGGAAGACAATACAAAATTGCATCCTAAAGAATTGAACATCACATTTGCAGAATTGAACCAAACAGTTAACTAAACATAACAACTAATTAACCAAATAGTTAATAAGTGAGCACCACATTGCACGACATATAGAACATATACACTAGAGCAACAGATTGCATGGTAAAAGTATATAGCACAATTCACTAGAATTTGTTAAGGAAAGGCAGTAGCTAGCAAACTGAACATGGGTCCTTATAGTGAGCCCCCCCCCCCCCCCCCCCCCCCCCCCCCCCCCCCCCCCCCCCCCCCCCCCCCCCCCCCCCCCCCCCCCCCCCCCCCCCCCCCCCCCCCCCCCCCCCCCCCCCCCCCCCCCCCCCCCCCCCCCCCCCCCCCCCCCCCCCCCCCCCCCCCCCCCCCCCCCCCCCCCCCCCCCCCCCCCCCCCCCCCCCCCCCCCCCCCCCCCCCCCCCCCCCCCCCCCCCCCCCCCCCCCCCCCCCCCCCCCCCCCCCCCCCCCCCCCCCCCCCCCCCCCCCCCCCCCCCCCCCCCCCCCCCCCCCCCCCCCCCCCCCCCCCCCCCCCCCCCCCCCCCCCCCCCCCCCCCCCCCCCCCCCCCCCCCCCCCCCCCCCCCCCCCCCCCCCCCCCCCCCCCCCCCCCCCCCCCCCCCCCCCCCCCCCCCCCCCCCCCCCCCCCCCCCCCCCCCCCCCCCCCCCCCCCCCCCCCCCCCCCCCCCCCCCCCCCCCCCCCCCCCCCCCCCCCCCCCCCCCCCCCCCCCCCCCCCCCCCCCCCCCCCCCCCCCCCCCCCCCCCCCCCCCCCCCCCCCCCCCCCCCCCCCCCCCCCCCCCCCCCCCCCCCCCCCCCCCCCCCCCCCCCCCCCCCCCCCCCCCCCCCCCCCCCCCCCCCCCCCCCCCCCCCCCCCCCCCCCCCCCCCCCCCCCCCCCCCCCCCCCCCCCCCCCCCCCCCCCCCCCCCCCCCCCCCCCCCCCCCCCCCCCCCCCCCCCCCCCCCCCCCCCCCCCCCCCCCCCCCCCCCCCCCCCCCCCCCCCCCCCCCCCCCCCCCCCCCCCCCCCCCCCCCCCCCCCCCCCCCCCCCCCCCCCCCCCCCCCCCCCCCCCCCCCCCCCCCCCCCCCCCCCCCCCCCCCCCCCCCCCCCCCCCCCCCCCCCCCCCCCCCCCCCCCCCCCCCCCCCCCCCCCCCCCCCCCCCCCCCCCCCCCCCCCCCCCCCCCCCCCCCCCCCCCCCCCCCCCCCCCCCCCCCCCCCCCCCCCCCCCCCCCCCCCCCCCCCCCCCCCCCCCCCCCCCCCCCCCCCCCCCCCCCCCCCCCCCCCCCCCCCCCCCCCCCCCCCCCCCCCCCCCCCCCCCCCCCCCCCCCCCCCCCCCCCCCCCCCCCCCCCCCCCCCCCCCCCCCCCCCCCCCCCCCCCCCCCCCCCCCCCCCCCCCCCCCCCCCCCCCCCCCCCCCCCCCCCCCCCCCCCCCCCCCCCCCCCCCCCCCCCCCCCCCCCCCCCCCCCCCCCCCCCCCCCCCCCCCCCCCCCCCCCCCCCCCCCCCCCCCCCCCCCCCCCCCCCCCCCCCCCCCCCCCCCCCCCCCCCCCCCCCCCCCCCCCCCCCCCCCCCCCCCCCCCCCCCCCCCCCCCCCCCCCCCCCCCCCCCCCCCCCCCCCCCCCCATCTTTCACCGGCGACGATTGAACAGTGAAATAATTTTTGGGGAGTGAGCTAGTGTGCTTGACACGTCGGCTGTGGACTGTAGCCGACGCACCTTCTCGCGTAAGCCGTATGCGCACTATAAACCGACGGTGCTCCAGGATATTTTGTACTGCATCTCACACGGTTTGTGATAATAAACTGTGTGCGATCTATTTGATTTTTCGTCTTGATTTGAATTACAAAATGGGGTCACAACTGCAAAGGATGGTGTTTGAATCGCTAGAACTTTTATCTGCAGTGAACATGCAACTATAGGTGTGTCGTCAAAAAAATTGGAATTATTCAGGGTTCGTTTGGACATTTTTATACATTAACTTGGTTTTCTAGGCATTTCAGGTGCACAATTTGAAATTAAACCACATGCACATACTCCGGTGCACCAAAATGGGTTGTAAAATGATATATGTGTCCATGGGTTGATGCTTATGTCCCATTCAAGAAATGGGGATGAATTTCAAACACCACGACACCGTGGCTCTCCGACAAACGTTGAGGTGCTTGCTTTTGTAATTCTAGTAAATACAAAACTCATCTGAAATTCATGAACCTTGGCATGGTATCATGGAACGACATCAACATGCTGGGGTAAAAAAATATTGTCCCATTTGGGGAAGCTTATGGTATAAGCTTCTCGCAAACCAGAGTTTCTCTCACAACAAGCCTGATGGTTTCGGTAGGGAAAGTGCCACCTTGGGGGACGAAACAATATCTGTTGCCTCTTCTTACTTTCAAAATTTTTCTCGTGTCAACATAGAACAACAGGAGTGTTGTGCAATTTTTGGGATTTTTCGGGGTTCGCTTGGACATTTTTATACATTAACTGAGTTTTCTATGCATTCATGTGCATAATTCAAATTTGAACTACATGCACATGCTCCAGTGCATATAAATGGGTTGAAACAAATGTGTGTCCTTGGTTGCAACCTTAGGTCCCATGCAAGAAATGGGAATGAATGTCAAACACCTTTGCCACCGTCGCTCGGCCGCTAACAGTGAGATACATGGTTTTACAATTCTAGTAAATCGAAAACTTGCCTGAAATTCATGAAACTTGACATGCTGTCATGGAATGGCATCAACATGCAGCGGTAAAAATATTGTCCCATTTGGGGCAGGTTGGGGTATAAGCTTCTCACAAACCAGAGCTTCTCGCAACAAGCCCCATGGTTACGGTAGGGAACGTTTCACCTTTCTGGATGAAATGATATCCATTGCCTCTTCTTGATTTCAATTTTTTTTTCTCTAGTGTCAACATAGAACAACAGGAGTGTTGTGTTAAATTTTGGGATTTTTTGGGGTTCGTTCGGACATTTTTATACATTAATTGAGTTTTCAATGCATCTATGTGCATAATTCAAATTTGAACTACAGGCACATGCTCTAATGCATATAAATTGGTTGAAAATTCAAATCTATGTCCTTGGTTGCATGCTTAGGTCCCATGCAAGAAATGGGAATGAATGTCAAACACCCTGCCACCGTCACTTGGCCGCAAACATTGAGATACCTGGTTTTTAAATTCTAGTAAATCCAAAACTCGTCTGAAATTCATGAAACTTGGCATGCTATCATGAAATGGCACCCGACATGCTGTGGTATTTTTCTTGTCCATTTTGAGAGAAGGTGCACTCGAATAATAGCCAACAAAGGCATTTTGAAACAAATAGCTGCCACTCTAACATCACAAACATTTTAGATAGAACACCCGTATGTAAACCGATTGCTTCCCCAATAAGCCAAGGGAAAATGTGCTGAGCAGGATTTGTGCAGCTCTTCATTACAAACGTTTTAGATAAAACACCTATATGCAAAGTGAGAGCTATGGTCTTCCGTAGTAAGCCAAGGTAAAATTCGCCGTGCAGGATTTGTGCATCTCTTCAATGCAAACGGTTCAGATTAAATAAGGTATGCAAAGCGAGACTTCGGCGCTAAGCCAAGAGAAAATTTGGCAAGCAGGATTTGTACCTCCCTTCAATGCAAACAGTTTTTTCGGATGACCCATGTGCAACCACGTACAGACAATTTGGTAAGATTTGCATCTGTCATATTGGGTATATTGCCATTTGTCAAAATGGAAAGATTGACATTTGTTGATCTAGTAACATTGCCATTTGTCAATCCTTGTAACACTGCGATTTGTCAAAATATGCACCTAAAAATCACAAGCACTATCTAATTTTTGCAACCAAAATTCAGTAATTAAGTATAGATTTCATTCATAGATTAAGCAGTCGTTCTTAATTTATACAAACAGTTCAACTCGACAGCTGAACCGACCGAACGTTTCCCCAATGGTTGCCAATCACGTACTGAAATAGCTAGTTCAACTATATATACTAGCTAATTTTAAGTACGTTGTACAGTTCCACCACATCTATAGTCAGATGAACTAAACAAAATAGCCCCTAAATACTACTACTACTATGGAGGGGCTTTGTACTACTTCCGGCGGCCTCTCCTCTGCCGAGCGCGCTCAGTAAGAGGAAGAGGAGGAGGAGGAGCCTACCGACGAGCTGGACAACTGCAATACGCTGCCTGCCCTTGCTGCACCTTCAGCGATGCTCACCTCGAACGCCCTCTGTCGCTCCAGACGACCCCTCTCAAAGTGGCCGGACTGCTCGTAGATCTCCTGATTCCTCGCCTCTGTGTGTGATGCGGCCACGGCTGCGGTAAGGCTCTTTGTGTGCTCGACGAGGCGCTCCTCCTCCTCCCGCAGGAACTCAATGTAGCGCGCAAGGTCACTGATACACGTGTGGGCCTCCACCTCCGCCTCCCTCCTTCGGGCGGTGGTGGTGGAGCGGGTGATGATCCCGGAGGTCGACGGTGGGCTGGCGGCCACGGCGGCCGACGATGGGGTGGCGGCCACGACCACCACCTCCCTTCTTCGGGCCGCGGTGGCGGAGCGGGTGATGAAGACGGTGGCCGGCAGTGGGGTGGTGGCCACGACGGCCACCTCCCGCCTTCGGGCCGCGGCGGACGAGTGGGCGATGGCCGTGGCTTTCGACGGTGGTGTGGCGGCAACGGCGGCCGGCAACAGCTACCGACGGGCAGCGGCGGCAGAGCGTGTGGTGGGTGTTCCGCGCACACCCACAAGGGACGCCACGCGCACTACACTACGCCAGGAACTGCGCCGCCGCCGCGGTGTAGCCTCCCAGCTAGAGCTGTCCTCTGATGATGGCGGAGTGGCTGATCGACGATGACGGAGCGGTGCCATTGGTGATTGTGGGAGAAGCAGATGAGATAAGCTAAAGGGAGGGAGGGGAAAATGCAACGCTGGACTCGCCGGTCATGAGGGTTTATTTAGTAGGCTGGTAAGCATTGGGATTTTGGGGGATTTCACCGAGTCAGGTGGGAAGCTTGCGCGGGAACAGGCTCACCACCGTTTGGCCGAAAGAACGCCCCCGCGCGCTGCTCAAGCTTGCGCTCGAAGCCGTCTGCGGCAGCGGGGTGACAAGATGTGTGATAGGAGGACGAAAGGACACGTACACATACATTTAATAAAAAAATGTTTGTGATTTAACTACCTACAATAGTATACCTACTATACCCACGTCCTAGTTTATAATTAGGATATAACTAATAAAATACGAATGCATGTCGCCAAAGATTATATCGTTGGATTCGTATTTGAACACAGTTTCTAGTTATATAATTTTTGTAACATGCATTAACATTTTGTTGGTTAAATTTAAGGTTATATACCAGCAAGCGTTTGCCCACAACACACACGGCTTATTCCATCACAAACAGCTTTGAGTATCAAATATATGCCATGTATCGCACACGCAACTCTAATCTGATGCGTGCTTGATGTCTCCGACATCGCTCACACAGATCATCTTATTTGCCACGTATCACTATGCCAGCCTCTGCTCACTTCCCTCAGCAAGCTCTGCTCGCCGTTAGGCGCCGCGGCGTGCTCTGCTCGCGTCCGTCGGCGCGCTCGGCTTGTGGACAGCTTTTACTTGCGTGTTCAACTACTATATGCATATATATGGTTGCTCGCCGTTGAGGCGACCACAGAGCGCTCTGCACGCGTCCCTCCGCGCGCGCTCTGCCAGCGGTTGGGCCTGTGCACGATCACGTCGGGGGGCCCATATGCATGCGGTTGCGCCGCGCGCATTGCCACGCGATGCAGTTACATGCGGCACGATGGAGTTACGCGCTGCAAATTAGAACTGCCATCAGGGCGTGCCGATATTCCAGGCCGTCCCGGCTTCCCCTTTAATTCCCGCGGCCATTATAACTTAGTCTCTTCAACCTTTCGATCGCGCCCCACAACACAACAAGCACACCCACGACAACACATAGAGAGGGGATGTCTAGCGGCGCTCTAATGGAGTTCAGCGAGCATAAAGCGGAGACCCACGCGAGGGAGACGGACCCCCCCCCCCCCCCCCCCCCCCCCCCCCCCCCCCCCCCCCCCCCCCCCCCCCCCCCCCCCCCCCCCCCCCCCCCCCCCCCCCCCCCCCCCCCCCCCCCCCCCCCCCCCCCCCCCCCCCCCCCCCCCCCCCCCCCCCCCCCCCCCCCCCCCCCCCCCCCCCCCCCCCCCCCCCCCCCCCCCCCCCCCCCCCCCCCCCCCCCCCCCCCCCCCCCCCCCCCCCCCCCCCCCCCCCCCCCCCCCCCCCCCCCCCCCCCCCCCCCCCCCCCCCCCCCCCCCCCCCCCCCCCCCCCCCCCCCCCCCCCCCCCCCCCCCCCCCCCCCCCCCCCCCCCCCCCCCCCCCCCCCCCCCCCCCCCCCCCCCCCCCCCCCCCCCCCCCCCCCCCCCCCCCCCCCCCCCCCCCCCCCCCCCCCCCCCCCCCCCCCCCCCCCCCCCCCCCCCCCCCCCCCCCCCCCCCCCCCCCCCCCCCCCCCCCCCCCCCCCCCCCCCCCCCCCCCCCCCCCCCCCCCCCCCCCCCCCCCCCCCCCCCCCCCCCCCCCCCCCCCCCCCCCCCCCCCCCCCCCCCCCCCCCCCCCCCCCCCCCCCCCCCCCCCCCCCCCCCCCCCCCCCCCCCCCCCCCCCCCCCCCCCCCCCCCCCCCCCCCCCCCCCCCCCCCCCCCCCCCCCCCCCCCCCCCCCCCCCCCCCCCCCCCCCCCCCCCCCCCCCCCCCCCCCCCCCCCCCCCCCCCCCCCCCCCCCTCCAAGTGAACCGCATGCCGTATATCGCACACACCTTGATCTGGCTGGCCGTTTCTTTTGTGTTGCCTAATCACAACCAGTTCATCCGAGTGAACCGTATGCTGTATATCGCACACACCTTCATCTGGCTGCCCGTTTCTTTTGTTCCGCCTCATCGCAAACAGTTCATTGAACTGAACCGTATGCCCCTCATCCCACACACAACTAAATTCTGAACCGTGTTTGATGCATCCGTCATCGCAAACGTTTTGCATCTTTTTTGATGGTTTTTTTACACCATCGTTTGCGATTATTGCATCGCACACAGTTTCGTCGAAGGGTCTCTGATCATAGTGTCGTGTTAGCAGCATCCTACAGTAGTGGTAGTAGATACTGGCTACCCAACCGGTCTCTTGGCTGAAAAGGTAAAGAAAGCATGGTGGATGGCGAAGGGTGGGGGGAAGTGGACCTGTCTCTTGGTCGAAAAAGGAAAGAAAATGAGGGGTGTTGGGGGACAACACAAATGAGAACGAGCAGGTCTAGATTTCCTGTGCTTACATAGGAAAATGTCGCCGAGGAGATAAAAAATGGGACAAATGCAGACATGCTGCCTGAGTGTTTGCCGCTCTCGGCAACCACATCTGCCTCACCACTTTATGCCCCTGCTGTCCCTACGCCCATATCGCTACCGTTAATGTAAAATCACATGAAGCATGTCACTATTAAGTAATGGCCTAGTGCCGTCGATAAATTGAAGCAATGCCACCTAATGTCACTATTAAGTAATGGTATAGTGCCATTGATAAATTGAAGCAATGCCACCACCATTTTATGAAGTGCTTCCGTCTTGCTTTATTTCCCATGAATTGTGTTTTTGCAGTTACACTTAAATCTCACACCGCTAACATTGCTTCATCCCAGTGGAACTGCTACTCTCATGACAGTAATACTAATGCTATTGTTCTCCATGTCAATCTAGTGGTAGTGTTGATGTGATGTGATGCTACTTACTTAAGGGCACTTTCATACTATCAATGTAGTGCCAATTATAACACAATAGATGCTGTTGTTAATCATATGCCACTACAAATAACTGTCACTATTTAAATAATCGTATTTCATATTTGCGCAAACAGGGATGTCTGTCTCCATATCGTTTCTATCTGCGCAATCAAAAGTACACACCTCAGTTTTAGTAGAACTGCACAAAATGAGATGGCTATTCCTAGCTGTCGTCGTCTAACCACCCGTCTTCCAGGTATTCCTACATTGGTAGTAACTAGGTAGAATGACCAACGCAATCTAAAATAAGCTGATTCGTACGTTTTACTTCCTGATTGCAGTGCAGGGACGAGCGAAAACAACAGCATCCTAGTCCGGAATGCACTTTCTACCAGTTCATCCATGGAGCGAGGACTAGCTGGCACGGCTGCACTAAGGTTTTGGGACAGGTGCGCGGACAAGAGGCAATGTGGTCTGCTTATTTCTGCAAATAGCGCTGCTTAAATTTAGTGGAACTGCACAAGAAGTTCAGATGGTCAGTACACTACATGGTTTAGTTTAGCATTCCAACTGAGAACACAATTATAATTGGTTATTCTGGAATGAGAGAACCTAACCCTGGATGGTGGCAACAGGAAAAACCAGAGTGAACTCCAGGAAATTAAAGCCTGCCTAGGGTGGCCCTTTGCTCAGAGAAGCCTTGCTTGATTTCTCCTGATTTGTAAACCTTCTCACAACTTTGTCTTTTGCTGTGAACTAGTATATGTTTGTTATGTTCTATGAATCATTGAGATGTATAAAATTGCTTAACTTATGCTTTTCAAGTATTTTATGAAGCCGAGTTTAATGTGAATGTTCCACATGAACGCTGGACTAGCGTGTGAACGTTTGGAATTTACATTGTGGCCTCAGTTAACTGCATGAACCACTGTAACAAGATACGTAGTTGCTTATATGTTAGACAACAGATCATTGATTGTTAGCTGGTCGATAGCCGACTTTTCTAGTGTTGAAGCGAGCTGAGCCAATGTGCCGTGTTTTGCACAACTGCTTACAAGTGGGGTAGCACCAACAGTGTTTACAAGTACTTAACCAGCCTTACGTACCCTATGCATACGTCAACGCACAGTTCTCGAATGAGTACTCTATTTCATCAAACACACACTACTCGTATAATAAACCGTGACAACTTATGTCTTACCATGCCATATTCATGAAAAAACTACTGAGGACTGATACGTCTCCAATGTATCTATAATTTTTGATTGTTCCATGCTATTATATTATCTGTTTTGGATCTTTTATATGCATGTATATGCTATTTTATATGATTTTTGGGACTAACTTATTGACCTAGAGCCCAGTGCCACTTTCTGTTTTTTCCTTGTTTTTGAGTTTCGCAGAAAAGGAATATAAAACGGAGTCCAAACGAGCTGAAAATTTACGGTGATTTTTTATGGACCAGAAGAAGCCCCCGAACCAAAAGAGTTGGGCCAGAAGAGTCCCGAGCCAACCACAAGATTGGCGGGCGCGCCCTCCGTCCTTGTCGTTGACTCGTGGACCCCCCCTGACTTGTTCTCGACACCAAAAATTCCTATAAATATAGAAACCCCCAGAAATAAACCTAGATCGGGAGTTCCGCCACCGCAAGCCTCTGTAGCCACCAAAAACCAATCGGGACCCTGTTCCGGCACCCTGCTGGAGGGGGAAATCGTCTCCGGTGGCCATCTTCATCATCACTGCATTCTCCATGACGAGGAGGGAGTAGTTCACCCTCGGGACTGAGGGTATGTACCAGTAGCTATGTGTTTGATCTCTCTCTCTCTCTCTCTCTCTCTCTCTCTCTCTCTCGTGTTCTTGATTTGGCACTATCTTGATGTACCGCGAGCTTTGCTATTATAGTTGGATCTTATGATGTTTCTCCCCCTCTACCTTCTTGTAATGGTTTGAGTTTTCCCTTTGAAGTTATCTTATCGGATTGAGTCTTTAAGGATTTGAGAACACTTGATGTATGTCTTGCATGTGCTTATCTGTGGTGACAATGGGATATTCATGTGATCTACTTGATGTATGTTTTGGTGATCAACTTGCGGGTTCCGTGACCTTGTGAACTTATGCATAGGGGTTGGCACACGTTTTCGTCTTGACTCTCCGGTAGAAACTTTGGGGCACTCTTTGAAGTTCTTTGTGTTGGTTTGAATAGATGAATCTGAGATTGTGTGATGCATATCATATAATCAAACCCGCGGATACTTGTGGTGACATTGGAGTATCTAGGTGACATTAGGGTTTTGGTTGATGTGTGTCTTAAGGTGTTATTTTAGTACGAACTCTAGGGCTGTTTGTGACACTTATAGGAATAGCCCAATAGATCGATCAGAAAGAATAACTTTGAGGTGGTTTCGTACCCTACAATAATCTCTTCGTTTGTTCTCCACTATTAGTGACGTTGGAGTGACTCTTTGTTGCACGTTGAGGGATTGTTATATGATTTAATTATGTTATCATTATTGAGAAAACTTGCACTAGTGAAAGTATGAACCCTAGGCCTTGTTTTCAAGCATTGCAATACCGTTCTCGCTCACTTTTGTTACTAGTTACCTTGCTGTTTTTATATTTTTAGATTACAAAAACCTATATCTACCATCCATATTGCACTTGTATCACCATCTCTTCGCCGAACTAGTGCACCTATACAATTTACCATTGTATTGGGTGTGTTGGGGACACAAGATACTATTTGTTATTTGGTTGCAGGGTTGTTTGAGAGAGACCATCTTCATCCTATGCCTCCCACGGATTGATAAACCTTAGGTCATCCACTTGAGGGAAATTTGCTACTGTCCTACAAAACTCTGCGCTTGGAGGCCCAACACGAGTCTACAAGAAGAAGGTTGCGTAGTAGACATCAAGCTCTTATCTGGCGCCGTTGCCGGGGAGGTTAGTGCTTGAAGGTATATCTTTAGATCTAGCAATCGAATATTTTAGTTTCTTGTTTTATCACTAGTTTAGTCTATAAAAGAAAACTACAAAATAATGGAATTGAGGTTGCCTCATATGCTTCATCTTTTTAATGTCTTTCGTGAAAATGATGGAAAGGAAAATTGTGCTCAAGTGTTAAAAGAAGAAATCTATAAAATGTTTGGCATAAAATCTTTGTATGATGAGCATGATTGCAATGTTGTTAGTATGAATTCTTTGAATATCCATGCTGCTAACGATATGCAAAGCCACAAGCTTGGGGATGCTATGTTTGATGAAGATGATATTTTTAGTCCCCCAAGTTTTGCTGAGAAAATTTATTATGATGAAAGCATGCCTCCTATTTATGATGATTATATTGATGAAAGTGGATTTGGAAGAGTGTCAACTTTAGGAAGTAATGATCCCACTATTTTGGAGGGTGTTGAATCTTATTGTGATAATTATGAAAGTGGATTTGGAGAGGTCATGACTTTATTTAGTGATGAATCCACTATTTTGGAAGAGGTTCCAATTGATTATGAGAACAAAGTTGCTATATATGATTATTATTGTGATGACATGTATGCTATAAAGAATAATGATAACCATGAAACTTGTCATCATGATTTTAATTTTCAATTGGATTATGCCTCACATGATAGTTATTTTGTTGAGTTTGCTCCCACTATTCCGAATGAGAAGAATTTTGCTTATGTGGAGAGTAGTAAAATTTCTATGCATGTAGATCATGAGAATAATTCTTTATGTGATGGTTATATTGTTGAATTCATTCATGATGCTACTGAAAATTATTATGAGAGAGAAACATGTGCTCTTACATATTGCAATAATATCAAGTTTCCTCTCTATGTGTTGAATTTTTTGAAGTTGCACTTGTTTTGCCTTCATATGAAGTTGATTCTTGTTCCCATAAGTTGTTTGCTCAGAAAATCCCTATGCATAGTAAGTGGGTTAGACTTAAATGTACTTGTCATATGCTTCATGATGCTCCCATTATGTTTCAATTCTTATCATTTGTGTGAGCATCATTGAAATCATCATGTCTAGCTAGAAAGGCAATAAAGAAAAGCGCTTGTTGGGAGACAACCCAACATTTATACCTATTTTTTGGTGTGTCCACATGATTAAGCTACTGTAGTAATCATGTTTTATAGCTTTTATTTCAATAAAGTGCCAAGTAAGACCTTTGGGATGGCTTATGGTGATAGTTGTTTTGATCTTTCTGAGAAACACAAACTTTTGCGCCCAGGATTTTTTTTTTCATAATTCACAGAAGCTTGATTTTGATCTGATTCTTTTTGAATATGAATGGTACAGAAATTTCCCAGGCTGTCCTAATTTTTCAGCATTTTTGGAGTTACAGAAGTATTCGAGAGTTATAGATTACTACAGACTGTTCTGTTTTTGACAGATTCTGTTTTCTTTGTGTTGTTTGCTTATTTTGATGAATCTATGAGTAGTATCAGAGGGTATGAACCATGGGGAAGTTGTAATACAGTAGACATAACACCAATATGAATTTAGAATGAGTTCACAACAATACCTAAGTGGTGATTTATTTTCTTATACTAACGGATCTCATACGATTTTCTGTTGAGTTTTGTGTTGTGAAGTTTTCAAGTTTTGGGTAAAGTTTTGATGAACTACGGAATGAGGAGTGGCAAGAGCCTAATATTGGGGATGCCCAAGGCACCCCAAGGTAATATTCAAGGACAACCAAGCAACTAAGCTTGGGGATGCCCCAGATGGCATCCCCTCTTTCGTCTTCGTTCATCGGTAACTTTACTTGAGGCTATATTTTTATTCACCACATGATATGAGTTTTGCTTGGAGAGTCATTTTATTTTGTTTATATTTGCTTGCTGTTATTTATAATAATGTTTTGTATCTTTTATTTCAATAAAAGTGTCAAGGATAGCCTTCACCATGCACAATTTGCAAGTATATGAATTGCAGTTTCAAAACAGAAAGTTTGTCGCTATTGGAAAAATTCCCTAGAAAATTCAGAATGTGATAAATGTTGATTTTTTTTTGCAGAATAAGATATGATAAATTCTCTACAGTGTGGTAAATTTTCAGAATTGTTTGATTTAAATAAGTATGATTGCTCTTGCATTCTTTACAGACTGTTCTGTTTAGATAGATTGCTGTTATGTTTGCATTATTTGCATATGTTTGCTTGTTTAATGATTTTATTTGAGGATAGGAGTGTTAAATATGCAGTGGCATTTAGTAGGAAATATCAAATAATAATGTTAGTGATTTTATACAGTATAGAATGATAAGGTTTGCATAGATTTATACTGACTTATCTCACGAGTTCTTATTGAGTTTTGTGTGGATGAAGTTTTTAAGATTCCGGGAAACTATGATATGAAAGGAATTAAGGAGACACAAAATCTCAAGCTTGGGGATGACCAAGGCATACCTAATTAATATTTCAAGAAGTCTCAAGCATCTAAGCTTGGGGATGCCCCGGTTGGCATCCCACCTTTCTTCATCAACAATCATCGGTTAGCCTCGGTTGAGCCTAAGTTTTTGCTTCTTCACATGATATGTGCTATCCTTGGAATGTCATTTCATTTTGGTTTGCTTGTTGTTTGAATAAAGTACTTAAGATATAAATTTTTCTTATGAGAGAGAGTCTTCACATAGCTAAATAATTATTTGACTACTCATTGATCTTCACTTATATCTTTTGGAGTAGTTTGTCGTTTACTCACGTGCTTCACTTATATATCCCATGAGTAAATGGTTGAATGAATTGAATATCATAAATCTGAATTTATATTTGTTTCATATGCTTATACCATGGGGAGTAATGACTTCACATATAAGAAGTAGAGGTGGTAAATTTATTGAAAGCAAGCAAGCATAGTATTGGTCACTTGAACAATTCATGAAATAATATTGAAGGAAGAGAGATTTCACATATAAATATACTATCTTGGACATCTTCTATGATTGTGGGCCCCATTAATTATTTTCAAACCTGAGAAAATTAGTTGAAGTTGGACAAGGAAGACAACTTAATGAGTTATGTTTGGGTATATTTGTATAGAAGTTATATTGTTATGGATCCTCCAACATGTGGTGCTTGCTTTTTAGAATCTTTTGCTAGCTAAAATTTTTGTACTAAGTAGAGATACTACTTGTGCATCGAAAAATCCTTGAACCAAGTTTCTTCCATGAGTGTCCACCATATCTACCTATATGCGGTATTTACCTGCCATTCCAAGTAAATTTGCATGTGCCAAACTCTAAACCTTCAAATAATAATCTATTTTGTATGCCCGAATCTCTCATGTAGCGACTAGGGGCTGTCAGTATCTTCCATGCTAGGTGGGTTATTCTCATGATGAGTGTTTATTCACTTATCATTCATGAGAGAGTGGCTGGTAATTGGGATGCCCAGTCCTATGATCAAAAGACCAAAAACAAAATCGCAAATAATTAAACAAAACTCCCCCTGGATTGTTGATAGTTGGACGGTACCCATTGTTTCGGACCAGCCGTGGAGTATGATTGTTGGTGGAGGGGGAGTAAAAACTTTACCTTTCTGTTTTGGAACCGCCTATAATGTATCTAGTATGGAAGATATTGGGAACTCTTGGTTGTTATGTTGACAATGAAAGCATACCTCTCGAAATTATTTTCATCTCTGATTTAAAAGCTTTGAGCCCTGGCACCTCTGCAAATCCCTACTTCCCTCTGCAAAGGGCCTATATTTTACTTTTATGCAAGATTCAGTAGTATTCCTTCTCATTCCAACCTACTCTTTAGTTGGCAAGCATCATGTCCCCCCCCCCCCCCCCCCCCCCCCCCCCCCCCCCCCCCCCCCCCCCCCCCCCCCCCCCCCCCCCCCCCCCCCCCCCCCCCCCCCCCCCCCCCCCCCCCCCCCCCCCCCCCCCCCCCCCCCCCCCCCCCCCCCCCCCCCCCCCCCCCCCCCCTGCTATTTGTTCTAAAAATATGCTTTGAGTGGTAGCAATCATGGAAGACTATAAGATAGTTGAGTATGTGGGATTTGCTAAATCAAAGCTCTTACATAGACCCTTCCTGAAAACAAGATGAATTGCAATTGTTTGACGACCGAGAACATAGTTTGTTAGTTTTCAAGAAAGTTTATGATCTATGCTTTAACATGTGAATAGCTTGCTACTTGATCATGAGAAGTTTTCGGATATGAGCTACTGTTATGATACACAATGATGCTAGAAAAAGTGATTGATATTATCATTGATCAAACTTGTGCACTTGATAGCATTCCACATAAAAAATTCTGTTTTCATCATTTATCTACTCGAGGACGAGTAGGAATTAAGCTTGGGGATGCTTGATACGTCTCCAATGTTTCTATAAATTTTTATGGTTCCATGCTATTATATTATCTGTTTTGGATATTTTATATGCATCTATATGCTATTTTATATGATTTTTGGGACTAACCTATTGACCTAGAGCCCAGTGCCAGTTTCTGTTTTTTTCCTTGTTTTTGAGTTTCACAGAAAAGGAATATCAAACGGAGTCCAAATGAGCTGAAAATTTA
>JAAAWM010010273.1:0-37266 GCA_036873465.1 Thinopyrum obtusiflorum | reverse complement strand
GACAGCGATGATGAGCATGCTCGGGTGCGTGGAAGGGAGAGAGCAGAGGAGGGGGAGGAGCACGAGGGGGAGGCCGAGTGGGTTCCATGGGTTGCGTGGCGTACGTAGGGCGTCGGGGAGCTAGCAGAGAGGCAGGAGTTGGCCTCGCGCGTGGACGCGCGCAGCGAGCACGCGCCTTCGTCCTCCTGGCAGGGGAGGAAGGCGACAGGCGGAGGCCAGTGGGTTGGGCCGGCCACTTGGGCTCCAGGTAAGCCTAGGTGGGTTCTCTCTTCTTCTTTTCCTATTTGTTTTCTATTTTGTTTTTTTATTTAAACTTGCCACTGTTTAAAATTAGAACAATTCAAAACAGTGCCAAATATCCTCTAAGTATAACTTATGTTGCTCATTGGACATTTCCAAATGCACATAAATTATCACAGAGCATTTAAAAACATATCCATATATATTTGAATATATTTGAAATTCAAATAGAATATTGTTTTAAATTCAGAGACCAAATAATTCCTTAAAAATGTTCCAAAATTTTGGTTTGGTATATAACCCTTGCCAAAATTCTCAAAACTATTTTTAGGGAATTTTGGATTCACTGAATGCAATTTAAAGGGTTCTTGCCCTTCTTTTAAAAGATTTTGAGGCTCTCGGATTCCCTCAATTCAAGTTTCTTCAATTTAAACATGCTGCATGCTCATGGATGCAACTATTACACTCAGATATTCTAGGGCTTTGACAATTTACCCCACCACAAATTAAATATATATTCCTGTCTTGACCAGATGATCGTGCAAACTGCAATCGCCAGGATGACAGGTAGGGCTAGAAGATTATTGTAATAAAAAAGAAAAAGCTTCAAGACGGCCTCATAGCATGGAGCCGACCCCAACGATTTTAAGCTTACAGGCACGGTACACGCTATCCTAGACTACTCTACACATGAAACTGCCACACGACCGTCCGGGCTGCGCTTGGCTCTTCACCTCTTCGGGAAGTCGAACAATCATGAAGTACTACTGCAGTGGAGGAGTACTACAGTATGCTTCTAGCCATCTGACACCGAATGAACTGCTGCATGTCCACCGCGTGCGGGAGGGAGAGCGTGTAGCAAAAGCTTCTCCTAGTCCTGCCTGCCACCACGCCCATGGGCGAGGGCGGGACGCAGCTTCATTGACTTACTGCTCCTGCCTTTGCGTGTATGACAGGTGGGCCCAACAGGTGGGTGGCCCACCTATCATGCAGCCAAAGGCAGGTGCAGTTAAGGCACCAGAGCTCAGTCCGCGAGGGAGAGGGCGTTGTAGTAATCAAACTTCTCGTTGTTGTACGAGTTGACGCAACACATCAAAGCACTGCACTCGATATATTTCAATAATTTGCGTTTACCGATGCATTAATTACAATGCATGCATGCATGCTGTGACTCTCCTTTTGATACTTGCATGTGTTGATTTAATGCACCTTGAAGTAGTATGAATATGTGACAGTAAAGCTTTGTAATGCCCCGGCCCTAAAGCAAGAGATGGTTGTGCACGAGGAGGGCGAGATCATGCAGACGGAACATGACCCGACGATGGAGCTCTCTATGGTCTCGATGGACCTCACCTTGCTCCACTGCCCCTTGTGCCTCTGCCCCTTGAAGCCTCCCGTGTATGAGGTTCGAATACACCTCGTTCGTTCGGCTGATCGAGCAAGGTACAGGTTTCTTGATTGATGTGATGTTCGATTGATTTGTGCAGTGCAAGGGAGGGCACCTGGCCTGCGCGGACTGCCGCGTCGAGCGCCCCGGGAACCAGCGGCAGTGCCAGAAGTGCGAGCGCGGCGGTGGCTTCGACGTGCGGAACGCGGTGGTGGACGCCGTCCTCTCCTCGGTGAGGGTGGAGTGCCCGCGCGAAGGTTGTGGGCTCTACGTCACTTACCACAAGCTCGCCGATCACCAGAGCATGTGTTCGCTCGAGCCCTGCAAATGCCCCATGCCCGTCTGCGGCTACGAAGGCCCGCCGCCGACGCTCTCCCACCACATCAGCACCGTGCATCCCATGCCCGTGCACAGGATCCAGTACGGCAAGGTGCTCCAGCTGCAAGTGCCACTGTCGGAGCCACGGCTCTTGCTGTTCGCGGAGGAGGACGGCCGTGCGTTTTTCTTGGTCGGCGGCATGCTCGACATCGGCGCGCCTATCGCCGTGTCGGTCGTCTGCATCAGATCAGGGTCATCCCCACTGCCGCACTACATGGCCAAGCTGTGGGCAAACGGCCCGCCGGGGGAGCCCAAAGGCAGGACTGACGCCGTCAAGGTGGAAATGGAGGTGACAAGCAGCAAGGATCCCGGCGACGTCGCCGTGCAGGAGCTGACCTTCTTCACAGTTCCGCCCAAGTTGCTGGCCGGGGCTAAGCTGGTGTCCCTCCACATTCAGATTGACAAGCTCACGTCCTAAATGATTTTACAGTGCCTTCTGTTTATCTTAGTAATATGCTAATATAGGGGTTAGCTCGGTCTACTTTAGCTTAAGAGATGGTGGGTTTTGGTGGCGATGCAGCAATTACTTCGACATCAGATCAGCAGTATAAGTAATTTCCAATAGTCAAACAGATATTTTGTGTCTGTTGGATATAAAGATCCTTTGGGTAAGAAGTATAACAGCTTATAAGAAGTATAACAACTTATATGCTTGTTTGTTCAGGAAGTGTTGCATACTTGTGCGAGTTGACGCAACACATCAAAGTAGTACTACTACTAGTAGTACTCCCGTCGATCCTAATTTCTTTGCGCATAAGGCTGGTCATAGTGGGAGTAACATAGATGCCGCATAAGCAAAAATGATGAGGTGGCAAGTAATTAATGAGAAGAGAGGCAAATAGAGTAACATAAATATGTTACCATCACATAGCGCTATCCAATGCAAAATGAGTCTACAAAGTAATAAATGAAGACATCTATGTTATCACATATATGACACTACCCACTATGAAGGTAGTAACATAGACTAGTAACATATGCATGTTACTAGTCTATGTTACTATCCACTATGACCAGCCTAAGTCGAGGCGCAGATACCAAGGAGGGCCTGAATGTGTCTATACTTGGACAACTCACCAGACTGCATGCGCAGCAGGCAGACGAAGCTCGTGTCGTGTTGGTGCCGTGTGCGGCCCGCACATTAACCAAAACCTCGCGCCTCCAGCTTAGCATCCGTGTTTCAAACTTCTCAATCTCAAGGCCAAGGAGCAACGTGAAACCTATGTTAGAGCCAATCGGATGGTTGAGAACACTACAATTCGTAGCTACAGATGCGTGTGTGAGAGAGGACGAGTGCGTGCGTGCACCTCTTCTCTTCCTGTATAACGTACTAAACTCAGAGTACAAGTGTATGTGGGTGGCAACGACCTAGGGAGCTAGAGATGGTGCGCGCGAGAAGTCCCGAGAGATAGGTGAAATGCGTCTGAAAAAAAGACTAGTCTATAGCTCGCCACGAGGCTATTCCCGTTGAACGCCCCAATAACTGTAAGATATGTATCCGATGGTGCCAGTTATTGCACGTACACAGCAATAGAAAAAGAACTACCATGGAATATGCTACAACACGGCCAAGAACACATGCCCATGTTACGCCATCCGGGAATAGTACCGCACTTCGAAACTAGAACCGTCAATAAATTTTGAGCTTGCGTCTCGTCACATTCCAAATTACTACTACCATGCTATATTTAATTGCAAACCTGTTCACACCGATCACAACCTAAACGGTTTCCCACTTAGGAGCTTATTAGTACTCAGTTTTAAATACTACTATGCCAAGATGACTACACATTTCTCCTCAACTCCTCATCCACAAAAACAAACAAGTCATTTAGCATCCTTCCCTTGCGTCTGCCATGGCCAATGTGAGTTCTGGGTCGAGAGATTACAACCAGGGAGAGGTGAGCATGGAAGCGGAAGCACGAGAGATGTCCCGCCTCGCCGCGAAACAGCCGACATGTCCCGCCGCACGGAAGTAGCAGCACAGAGGTCCTGCCGCACAGCCGAAGCAGCACGGAGGTCCCGCCGCGCCGTCGATGCAGCAGACTGGTCCGGCCGCGCCGCGGAAGCAGCAGAGATGTCCCGCCGCGCCGTGAATGCAGCAGAGATGTCCCGCCGCGCTGCGCCGGCCTGGGAAAATGTCTCGCGGGCAGGCGACGACTCTTACAGGCGCATGCATGCGATCGTCCATAGCCAGATGGATCAGATCTCCGGCTGGGCGAGGTTGCAGGACAACATGAAAGCCTTGTTTGAACAGGCTACCGGCGTCATCGGGCAACTAAGGGAGGGCAATGAGAGGCTCCGGGCCGAGCGCGACCTGCTGAAGGTGAAGATCGTCCGAAGTGCAGAGCTGCAGGAGGAGACCAGTGCCTTGTTGAAGAGGACCGGCGTCATCATCAAGAAACTTATGAACGAGAATGAAATGCTCCGCATCGAGCGCCAAAGGCTGGTGGAGGAATCCGTGGATGCCCTCAAGCAGCGTACTGAGGACACGACATAGCTCATCGCCGCTCGCCGCGGAGACTAGTTCCCGCGGCCTGCAGCAACGTATCAAGAAAGTAGAGATCAGCGAGCCAGATCGTTGTCTTCCTTCTTCTTTTGCCCTTGTGTATTTCGGGCATAGCCGCATGTGGCTTTTTTAATTATCTTTCTAATTATGTAAGACAATTATTATCCACTGTTGTCGTCGTTATATATTCATTAGTCTTGCTATAAGTCACAGTAGATGCTATATAGGTCCGTCGGATCTTACATCAAGATCCGTGCAAAATTTTCTTTTCATATTTTCTTTTTTCTCTCATAAATCTCCGTCGAGTGAGACATAGCCACGCCATTAAACAGAGGCTCGGGCGCCATTAATGGAGACCTTGGGAGAGAGGTGGACGGTAGATGGAGGTCAAAGGGCTCTCCTCCCGATAAGCATGCGCAGGGGTCTGATCGCACGCCTCCCATACTCAAATAGCTACCCTGCACGACGCCTCCTAGCTAATAAAAAAAGGGGACGCGTGGCGGCACATAAATGGTAAATAGAACGCCCACGGTTTCAATAATACTTGTGTTTCCGATTGTAACGTGACAGCACTTGTTCCAAGATGACTTTGTTGATTGTTAATGTGTGCGCCTACGCAAATCCGACAGCAAAATTACCACAGCATGTTGGTGCCATGCCATGACACCAAGCCAGTTTTCATGATTTTCATGTATGTTTTGGATTTACAGGAATTAAAAAACCAAGTTTCTCAATGTTTCCAGCCGAGCCACGACGCCCAGATGGTTGAATTTCATTCCCATTTCTTGCATGGGACCTAGAAATTTACCCGAGGACACACATGTGATTTTTCAACCAACTTTGGTGCACTGGAGCATGCGCTTGTATTTCAAATTTCAATTATGCACACAAAGGTGACACGTTCCCTCTCAGAACCACAAGCCTTCTTGAGAGAAGCTCCGGTTTGCAAGAAGCTTATACCAAAACTTGTTCCTATTCTGCCATTTTTTTACCACAGCATGTAGTACCATGACATGACAACATGATTTTTAGGCGTGTTTTGGATTTACAAGAATTTTAGAACCAAGTTTCTCAATGTTCTCGGCCGAGCCACGATGCCCAGATGTTTGAATTTTATTCCCATTTCTTGCATGCGACCTAGAAATTCACCCGACGACACACATGTGAGTTTTCAACCAACTTTGGTGCACGGGAGCATGTGCTTGTAGTTCAAATTTGAATTATGCACATTAAATGACCAGAAACTCAATTAATGTATAAAAAGGCCAAATGAACCCGGAATAATTCCAAAATTTAACAGGGCACTCATGTAGTTCTATGTTGCCTCTGTAAAGAAACTCAAGGGGTAGTAGCGTATATCATTTCACACTCAAAGGTGACATGTTCCCTCTCAGAACCACGAGCCTTCTTGAGAGAAGCTCCGGCTTGCAAGAAGCTTATACCAAAACTTGTTCCTATTCGGCCAATTTTTGTTAGCACAACATGGTAGTACCATGACATGACACCATGCCAAGTTTCATGATTTTCAGGTGTGTTTTGGATTTACAAGAATTTTAAAACCAAGTTTCTCAATGTTCTCGGCCGAGCCACGGTGCCCAGATGTTTGAATTTCATTCCCATTTCTTGCATGGGACCTAGAAATTCACCCGAGGACACACATGTGATTTTTCAACCAACTTTGGTGCAAGGGAGCATGTGCTTGTAGTTCAAATTTGAATTATGCACATTAAATGACCAGAAACTCAATTAATGTATAAAAAAGGCCAAACAAACCCAGAATAATTTCAAAATTTAACAGGGCACTCATGTAGTTCTATGTTGCCTCTGTAAAGAAACTCAAGGGGGGCAGCGTATATCGTTTCACACTCAAAGGTGACACGTTCCCTCTCAGAACCACCAGCCTTCTTGAGAGAAGCTCCGGTTTGCAAGAAGCTTATACCAAAACTTGTTCCAAATTGGCCCAATTTTTTACCACAGCATGTTAGTGCCATGACATGACACCATGCCAAGTTTCATGATTTCCAGGCGAGTTTTGGATATAGATGAATTTAAAAACCAAGTTTCTCGATGTTCTCGGCCGAGTCACGACGCCCAGATGTTTGAATTTCATTCCCATTTCTTGCATGGGACCTAGAAATTCACCCAAGGAGACACATGTGATTTTTCAACCAACTTTGGTGCATCGGAGCATGTGCTTGCAGTTCAAATTTGGATTATGCACATTAAATGTCCAGAAACTCAATTAATGTAAAAAAGGCCAAACAAAGCCGGAATAATTCCAAAATTTAACATGGCACTCATATAGTTCTATGTTGCCTCTGTAAAGAAAATCAGGGGGGAGGCAGCATATATCGTTTCGCACACAAAGGTGACATGTTCCCTTTCGGAACCACGAGGCTTGTTGAGAGAATCTCCTGTTGCAAGAAGCTTCTACCAAAACTTGTCCCAATTCAGCCAAAAATTATACATATGAAAACAGGGTTTAGATTATCCTGAACATCCCGCCACCTAGACCAATGTACTCTGATTTGAATTCAACATAAAATGGATACAAATATTTGAATTGGAGATCGTATGGTACATGTAGTTCATAGTGAAATATGATTACTGCTATATGCATGTTTTTTGTTATCAAGATAATATTTAAATTATTGTATAACTTGACAACAATCATATTCAAATAAGGAAAATTGATTCAAATTTAGTCCATATGGTAGACGACAATATATATCTTCATAGGGTGGAGTAAAATGTTCATATATGATGGAAGATAAAAATGTAGGACTACATCCATTATAAATTGCAAGGTCACCTAACGATATATTCGAATTCAACATAACGTGGATTCAAAAATTGAAGTTCGAGATGCTGGCATTTGTAATCATATAAAAAGGGACATGACTCTTTCTTTTGGTGGGAATTGATTTGTTTTTTGTTGTTGTTGAGGGAAGTACGAATCGATTTGGTACTGTACAGGGTAATCTTGTTCTCCTGATTTTTTTACATTTTTCTTGTAGTTTTTTCAATGACATTTATAGCAATATAGTAAAAGGGGACATGACTCTCTTGTGTCTTGTATGAATTGTTTTTTTGTACACGTTAAGTTTGTTCTGGCGAACAAGGAATCTGCACCTTGTTATCCCAAAATTTTCAAGCACGAGTATCTTTTGTCTCATCTGCTTTGAAACTCCCGCCTTTTCAACCCGCGCCGCGCCTTGTTATCCCAAAAATTTGACGCGCACGAAAACTCCCTCCTCATCCGAAATCGGTCCCGCAGCCTAGACACGCGAAATCCCCCTTCTACCCCTCAGCCGGAAATGCCGGCTCGACGTCGCGGTGTCAAAACCGGTGGGGGTACGCTGGTAACTTACCCTACATTTTGGACAAGCGCGTCCCTAAGCCATGGCTCCCCTTACCTTCCCCTTTGCCCCCCATTCGTACACCGAGGCCGCCAAAACCCACAAAACCCCACGCTCCTCCGTCGGCCTCCCGACCACCGCCCAGCCAGAGACTCTTCCCCGACGACGTCGTCCACCCCAACAGCTCGCCGTCCCTCATCCACCGCACCGGATGAGGATCCGTCGTCGATCTTGTCATCCCGCCGGATCAGCCACCCCGTCCTCCACCTCCAAGGAGTTGCCCCGATGTTTGCCTCGTCTATCGCGCCACCTCCATCCCCACAGCGCCGTCTTGACCTGCCCCACCGGAACCGCAACACCCTCACCAATTCCTCCGATGAAGTCGAGGCCAACTCGGCGCCAGCAAGGAGGTTCTGCACTCACCGCTGCATTTTATCTTTTATTCGATCTCACGGGGCTGCTAGTGCTCGACACCGAGCAGCCATGGTGGGTCTCCATCGACGGCGCCGTCACCGGCCACTTCATCCCCGGTGTCTCTCCCCCATGTCGTTGCTTCCTCGGCAGCGACTTCCACACCGGCACCAGTTGCAGCTGCTCTGGCTCTCGCTCGCACTGCTGCTGCTGCTCTGCTCTGCTATTGCTGTCGGTCGCGCTCCTGCTCCGCTCTTGCTCTCGTTCGTGTTGCTGCTCTGCTCTTGCTCTCGCTCGCACTGCTGCTGCTGTTGCATGACCTCCGGCAGCTACAGGAGTTGCTGCTTTAGCACTCGCTCGCGGTGCTGCTGCAAGACTTGCTCTCTGCTAGTGCGTTCCCTGCTCGAGCATCTGCTGATTTAGATCACTGCTTCTCTGCTACTAGTGCTCGAACGCCCTAAACAACTATTGCAATGCTCTTCTACTAGTTCAATCAGTTTCGATAGTAAAATTCAGTTTCGACTGTAAAGTTTAGTTTCTTCAGTTAAGTTCAGAGTAAACTGTATTTAGAGCATCTGTAGGAGCGGCCGTGGCGCGGCTGATGTGTTTTACATCTAGCACTTTTTGGTGATGTATTTTACATCATCTATTGCACATGATATTAGAGTCCCACTTCAGATTAACGTTGTCTGTCTTGTCCTGCTTCAGCCTCGCCGCCGTACACCTCACCGGAGCTGCTCCAACGACGGAACCGTCCATCACAGTGGAGCAGTACCCTCGACGCCGTTTCCAGAGGCCTCAGATCTTCTTCCCCGCCTCCGACAGTCACACCAGCATCACCATCCTCCACGTCCAACCCAATGATGCTGAGGTCGACAAAGCTATGCCAAAGAGGTTGTACACTCGTTGCATCACTTTGTTACTCTGCATTCATGTCGATCCCTCAGGGATCCTTTGCTATGGAGCTACTATGGTACTGCTATTCGTGCATTTGGTTAGGAGTGGAGCAAAGCAAAACTAGAGGATTTTTTTTACTTTGGTGTCTCTTTCAAAGAAAAAACGTAGGAATTTTAATATCCACTTGGACGTCCTTTTCAAATTAATATGTGTGAAGAACAGGACTAATTGCATTACTGGCATAATAAGATTCTTATTTTTTCATTTCATGTGGTTGACTTTAATTTGACCATGTTTCTCCATTCTTGTGTTCTTCCAATTTATGTGAACCAAACACCCAGGTTGACAGAAATCCTATATTTCCAAATGCTCCATTTTGCACGTGCATTCCTATCCTATTCCTGTGTTTTTCCTGTCCCTGCGTTTATAGAATTCTCCAATTCTAAGGAGCCCTTATAGATTTACTTCATTTTCAGATGGGCGTCAAAGAAAACTCTGTGTGTTATGTCCTGCTCTTGCCGTGCCGTCATCCACCCCACCTGAGGTGCACCATCGACAGAAGCATTCACTATAGCAGATATTCCCCCTGCAGACTTTCTTTCGCCGCCTCAGATCATCTTCCTCGTTGCCGGCAGCCACGCCAACTGCATTACCATCATCAACTGAGCAGATGAACCTGAGGACTACACAGTTCCGGAAGAGAGGTCGCAGTCTTTCGTGTTTGCTTATGTTATACATTGGTTATTATTACCTGCTACTTTATCGTTCAAACTTGAGCTTTAAAATGCCCGTGAGTCTCATATCGAGGCAGCAACGAATAGTATCTATCTACTATGTGCTTCATGTTGGGTGGGCAACAAATAGTAGATGATCCATTGTCTATCTTTTTAAACTGAAGCTATAATCTACCTGCTATCATTAGTTTTGGATCTATCCACTCGTTTGCTACCATCAGTCTTGATTTCTGCATGCACCCCTTAGGCCTTACAAAATCTAACTAATTTTTTTATTATGCATGTCAGTTATTGTACACAATCGTACTGAACACGTAGAGAAAAAGAGAAGACCGTTGCGTGGGAATATAATGTCATGCAGATGCCGCTTCATGGTGGGTGAAGTGGCCCCCCTCCCGCCATTCCAGATTGTATTCCAGAGGAAGATAACTGTTCAGGTGGGGATTCAGAGGGAGCCGACCACTCCTATTTACCACCTGAGGTGTTTGCTCTAACCTGGCATGCTGATGTTGGTCATATCATGCATATGGCGCCTCGCATTGCTTACATTATACATCTTATATGTCATCAGCTTAGTTTCGATTTGCTTTGTGTGAATGCCACCTGTTTGGTTTCTATATCATACTCCCACCGTTCCTAAATATTTGTATTTTTAGAGATTTCAACAAGTGACTACATACGGAGCAAAATGAGTGAATCTACACTCTAAAATATGTCTATATACATCCATATGTGGTAGTCCATTTGAAATCTCTAAAAAGACAAATATTTAGGAACGGAAGGAGTATATGGGAATTATGCAATGCCATCTTCTTTAGCCAGGCATCACATACGTGAATCATGCAATGCCATCCTGTTTAGCCAGTCATCATATATGTGAATTGTATCGTACCATTTTTTTTCATAATGTATTCCATTTGTCAACAATATTTATACATTCATCTACTCTTCCTGTGCATCAGCCATTTGAGTCGGTCATGGGAAAATCTGGAGTGAAAACAAGGTCTTCTGAGCAGTCAGTGCTACCTGTCGATGCAGATTTCTTGCTGGTTACAGATAGCGCCTCAGAGGAGGATTCAGAGATAGATGACCAGTCGTATCCCCCCGAGGTGCATGCTCTAACTTGGCAGGGTTATATTGCTCATATCATGCATATGGTGTCTTGCATTGCCATGCCATCTGCTTAGATTAGACATGCGTTGTGTGAATGCCTCCTGTTTGCTTTCTATATCAGATATGTGAATTATGCAATGCCATGTTTTTCAGCCAGTTATCATATATGTGAATTATGCACCGCCATGTAGCCAGGCATCATATATGTGAATTATCTCATGCCATCTTTTTTTTCATTATGTATTCCATTTGTCGACAATCTGTGTATATTGAACTACTCTTCATGTGTATCAGCCATTTGAGCCGGTTATGGAAAAATCAGGAGTGAAAACAAGGTCTTCAGAGCAGGCAATGGTACCTGTTGAAGCATATATCTCGATGGTTACAGGGAGCTCCTCAGAGGAGCATTCAGAGACAGATGACCAGACCTATAGCCCACCAGAGGTGTATGCTCTAAGTTGCAATGTTTATATTTCTCATATCATGCATATGGTGTCTGATGTCACTTGAAGCTACGTCGGTATTTCCCCAAAGAGGAAGGGATGATGCACCACAGCGGCGGTAGGTATTTCCCTCAGATATGAAACCAAGGTTATCGAACCAGTAGGAGAACCAATTAACACAATGTAAACAGCCCCTGCACACAGATAATAAATCCTCGCAACCTGACGTTTTAAAGGGGATGTCAACCCCTTCCGGGGTACGGCGCCTCAAGATAGGCAAAGGACGTGAGGTAAATTTGTAGTAGATTGATAGATCGAACGCCAAATAAAATAAATAGAAATAAAATGCCCCCCCTCACATCCAAGATTAGTAGACCGACTCCTGCCTGCATCTACTACTATTACTCCACACATCGACCGCTATCCAACATGCATCTAGTGTATTAAGTTCATGGAAAAAAGGAGTAATGCAATAAGAACGATGACATGATGTAGACAAGATCTATCTATGTAGAGATAGACCCCATCGTTTTATCCTTAGTAGCAACGATACATACGTGTCGTTTCCCTTTCTGTCACTGGGATCAAGCACCGTAAGATCGAACCCACTACATAGCACCTCTTCCCATTGCAAGATATATAGATCAAGTTGGCTAAACAAAACCCAAATATCGGAGAAGAAATACGAGGCTATAAGTAATCATGCATATAAGAGATCAAAGAAACTCAAATACTTTCATGGATATAAAAAGATATAACTGATCATAAACTCGAAGTTCATCAGATCCCAACAAACACACCGCAAAAGAGTTACATCATATGGATCTCCAAGAGACCATTGTATTGAGAATTCAGCGAGAGAGAGGAAGCCATCTAGCTACTAAATACGGACCCGAAGGTCTACAAAGAACTACTCACGCATCATCGGAGAGGCACCAATGGAGGTGGTGAACCCCATCCGAGATGGTGTCTAGATTGGATCTGGTGGTTCTGGACTCTGCGGCAGCTGGATGAATATTTCATCGACTGTACTAGGGTTTCTAGAATATTGGGGTATTTATAGAGCAAAGAGGCGGTTCGGGTGGCACCCGAGGTGGGCACAACCCACCAGGGCGGGCCTGGGCCTCCTGGCGCGCCCTGGTGGGTTGTGCCTCCCTCGGGGCACCCCCAGGCGCAGCCAGGGCCCGTTGTGTTCCTTCTGGCCCATAAAAAATCATCATGGAGTTTCGTGGCATTTGGACTCCGTCTGATATTGATTTCCTGCGATGTAAAAAACATGGAAAAAACAGCAACTGGCACTTGGCACTCTGTCAATAGGTTTGTACCAAAAAATGATATAAAATGACTATAAAATGATTATAAAACATCCAAAATTGATAATATAACAGCATGGAATAATAAAAAATTATAGATACGTTGGAGACGTATCAGCATCCCCAAGCTTAACTCCTACTCGTCCTCGAGTAGGTAAGTGATAAAAACAGATTTTTTGATGTGGAATGATGCCTATCATGTCATATCATATTCTTTTCTTTATAGCATGGACAATTGGACTTTTATGTGATTCAAAGCAATAGTCTAGTTTTGACATAATAATTTAGATATTCAAGCATATCAACAAGCAACCATGTCTTTCAAAATATCAATGCTAAAATAAGTTATCCCTAGCCCATCATGCTCAAACATTGATCCATTAATGAAACACACTCGAATATTAGCTACACCCAATACTTAAGTACGATCATATTGCCTCCTAGTTGGTGCTTTTTATGAGAGAAGATGGAGACTCAATTTCAAAAATAAAAATTGCATAAAGTAAAAGAAAGGCCCTTCGCAGAGGGAAGTAGGGATTTGTAGAGGTTCCAGAGCTCAAAGCGAAAAATTAGAGATAAAAACATTTTGGGAGGTGTATCCATCCCACCAACGAAAACGACTTAGAATTCCCAACACTAGGCGGTTCCCAAACAGAAAATAAAGTTTATTCCTTTTTCCATCATACTTTCACTTTCCATGGCTAACCATATCCACGGGTGCCCTCCATACCAACACTTTCCAAGGAATTTATAATTTGACAACATAAAGTAAATTCATTTTTGCATTTCGGGACTGGGCATCCCTAAGACATTTGCCTTATTCTCGTGCAATGACAAGTGAATAAACACTCATCGTGAGAATAACACATCCAACATGGAAAATAGTAGCCGCCCCTCACCGCTCCGCGAGCGAAAAAAACACACAAAAGAGAAGTTTATTTTGAAAATTAGAGATGGCACATGCAAATTTGCTTAGAACGGCAAAATAATACCGCATATAGGTAGATATAGTGGACTCATATGGCAAAACTGGTTTAAAGGATTTTGGATGCACAAGTAGAGATCATACTTGGTGCAAAATGAAGGCTAGCAAAAGATTGGGAAGCGACCAACCAAGAAATGGATAATCTCATAAGCAAGAATTAAGCATAAATAACACCGAATAATGCACCACAAGTAGGATATGATTTCATTGCATGACTATTGACTTTCGTACTTGCATAGGGGAATCACAAACCTTAACACCAATATTCTTACTAAAGCATAATTACTCATCAACATAACTCACATATCACGTCATCATATCTCAAAACTATTACTAAGAATCAAGTTTATTTTGTCCAATGATCTTGATGAATTTTTTTATTATATCCTTCTTGGATATCTATCAATTTGGGACTAATTTTCATGTGTTGCTTTTCATAAGCTCAAACAAATATAAGTGAAGATCATGAGCATAATTTTTTTCTTTCTTTATCTCAAATTAATTTAAGTGAAGCAAGAGAGAATTTCTTGAAAGTTTTACTAACTCTCAAATAAATCTAAGAGAGGCAAGAGAGCATTTCTTCAAAAAATACTAAGCACACCGTGCTAAAAAAGATATAAGTGAAGCACTAGAGCAAGTCCATAGCTCATAAAAATTTAAATGAAGCATATAGAGCAATTCTAGAAAGTCATGACATAATTTTGGCTCTCACAAATAAGTGTATCCAGTAAGGATTGATGACTTAAAACACAAAATAAAACAAGCAAAGACTCATATCATACAAGACGCTCCAAGCAAAACACATATCATGTGACGAATAAAAATATAGCTTCGAGTAAAATACCGATAGTTGTTGGAAGAAAGCGGGGATGCCACTCGGGGGCATCCCCAAGCTTAGTTGGTTTGCTCATTTTTGGATAATATCTTGGGATGCTGGGGCATCCCCAAGCTTAGGCTCTTCTATCCTTCCTTCATCCATCGTAAGATAACCCAAAACTTGAAAACTTCAATCACACAAAACTCAACAAAACCTTGGTGAGATCCGTTAGTGTAAGAAAAATAAATCACTAATATAAGTGCTGTATAAAACCGATTATTATTTTGTTTTTGTATTATATCTACTTTATTCCAACTTTTCTATGGCAAAAACTCATCAGAGAAAACCATAGAGCCATCAAAATAAGCACACAACACAAAGAAAACAGAATCTGTCAAAACAGAACAGTCTGAAGCAATCTGATTTGTTCGAACACTTATGTAACTCCAAAAATTCTGAAAAACTAGGAAGTCCTTGGTAATTTGTATATTAATATTCTGCAAAAAGAATCAGGGCAAAAGCTCTTTCTGATAAAAAAATAGAATTGTTTTCCTGAGTGCAAAGTTTCTGTCTTTTTCAGCAAGATCAAACAACTATCACCCAAGAAGATCCTATTGGTTCTACTTGGCACAAACACAAATTAAAACACAAAAAACAAAATTATAACAGTAGCATAATTGTGTTAACACTCAAGATCAGAAAAGCAAAGAGCAAAAATAAAATTTATTCATTGGGTTGCCTCCCAACAAGCGATATAGTTTTACGCCATTAGCTAGGCATAAAGCAAGGATCTAAGTTTTGTCATCCTTCTTCTTCTTAATTTTCTTAGAGGTGTTTTCATCATGGGGTTTTGTAAACACAACATAAAACATATTATCCATGGAAACTTTAGCATTCCTTAGTTGGTTTTCATCATAACCCCTTTGATTTCCCGCAATAATCCAACAGTAGTGTTGATTAACATTATTAAAAACTTGTTGGATTATATCTAGAACGGGGACCTCCTTTTTAAGATTGTCATCAAAGATCTTATAATCCCCAAGAAAATGCCTTAATGCATAGTCACTATTGTAAAGAATTTCATCTATCACGGGGTTTTCATGATTCATACCATAAAAATCAAAGACTTCCATAGCTTCCCGAATTATGTAGTCAAACTCATTCATAAGAACGAGAGTGGCCAACTTTTTAGCCCTAGGATTCTTTATTCCGGGAAGCTCAAAAAACAATCTTTGCAAAGTAGGATGAGTACGAATAAATTTACTTTCGAGCTTCAGAACTAGTGCTGAAATAGCATGCGCATAAGATCTAGTAGTTTTAAGTATAGGAGCATCATCAAGACTTAAATTTCCAACACAGTTAAAAAATTCTAGGATACGTTCTTTTCCCATAAAGTTCCCTTGCCCCAAGATAAAATTTTTAGCATCCAGATTGCCCGTACGTCCAATTTTAGGAGTTAGGCCATAATTTTTGGTGCCATACCGAAATCACTCATGATTGCAAGCAAAGGATAGATCTGACAAGAAAACGACGAACGGAAAAAGAAAGGCGAATAAAACGGAAAATTTTTGTGAAGTGGGGGAGAGGAAAATGAGAGGCAAATGGAAAATAATGTAAATTGCAAGGAGATGAGATTTGTGATTAGGAACCTGGTATATGTTGAAGATCCTCCCCGGCAACTGCGCCAGAAATTCCTTTTGATGTCGCTTGAAGCTACGTCGGTATTTCCCCAAAGAGGAAGGGATGATGCAGCACAGCGGCGGTAGGTATTTCCCTCAGATATGAAACCAAGGTTATCGAACCAGTAGGAGAACCAAGTAACACAATGTAAACAGCCCCTGCACACAGATAACAAATCCTCGCAACCTGACGTGTTAAAGGGGTAAATTTGTAGGCAAACGACGTGAGGTAATTTTGTAGTAGATTGATAGATCGAACGCCAAATAAAATAACTAGAAATAAAATGCAGCGAGGTATTTTTGTATTTTTGGTTTAATAGATCTGAAAATAAATGCAAGGAAAAAGTAGATCACAAAGGCAAAATATAAGAGAAAGAAGACCCGGGGGGCCGTAGGTTTCACTAGTGGCTTCTCTTGAGAAAAATAGCACGGTGGGTAAACAAAATTACTGTTGGGCAATTGATAAAACTTCAAATAATCATGATGATATCCAGGCAATGATCATTATATAGGCATCACGTCCAAGATTAGTAGACCGACTCCTGCCTGCATCTACTACTATTACTCCACACATCGACCGCTATCCAGCATGCATCTAGTGTATTAAGTTCATGGAAAAACGGAGTAATGCAATAAGAATGATGACATGATGTAGACAAGATCTATCTATGTATATATAGACCCCATCATTTTATCCTTAGTAGCAATGATACATACGTGTCGTTTCCCTTTCTGTTACTGGGATCAAGCACCGTAAGATCGAACCCACTACAAAGCACCTCTTCCCATTGCAAGATAAATAGATCAAGTTGGCCAAACAAAACCCAAATATCGGAGAAGAAATATGAGGCTATAAGTAATCATGCATATAAGAGATCAAAGAAACTCAAATACTTTCATGGATATACAAAGATATAACTGATCATAAACTTGAAGTTCATCAGATCCCAACAAACACACCGCAAAAGAGTTACATCATATGGATCTCCAAGAGCCCATTGTATTGAGAATTCAGCGAGAGAGAGGAAGCCATCTAGCTACTAACTAGGGACCCGAAGGTCTACAAAGAACTACTCACGCATCATCGGAGAGGCACCAATGGTGGTGGTCAACCCCATCCGAGATGGTGTCTAGATTGGATGTGGTGGTTCTGGACTCTACGGCGGCTGGATGAATATTTCGTCGACTGTACTAGGGTTTCTGGAATATTGGGGTATTTATAAAGCAAAGAGGCGGTCCGGGGGCCACCCGGGGTCGGCACCCCCCAGGCGCAGCCAGGGCCCGTTGTGTTCCTTCTGGCCCATAAAAAATCATCGTGGAGTTTCGTGGCATTTGGACTCCGTCTGATATTGATTTTCTGCTATGTAAAAAACATGGAAAAAAACAGCAACTGGCACTTGGCACTGTGTCAATAGGTTAGTACCAGAAAATGATATAAAATGACTATAAAATGATTATAAAACATCCAAGATTGATAATATAATAGCATGGAACAATCAAAAATTATAGATACGTTGGAGACGTATCAGTGTCTTGCATTGCTTAGTTTAGACATCATATGCACAATATTGAATTCTATCTGCTTAGTTTACAGATCATACATGTGAGTGCCAGCTGCTTAGTATATGAATCAATTATGTCAATTATATCATCCCATCATGTATACTTAGACAACATGTATGTGAATTATTTCATCCCAACCTATTTTAGAAAGACATCATATAGTTTTGTCATGTCATCCTGTTTAGATACTCATCATATGTTGAATTATGCCATTATATCCTGTTAAGTTATCCATCATATATCTGAAACTGTGTCATGTTATCCTGTTTAGTTAGGCATCATATATGTGAAATTGTGTCATGCTGTCATGTTTGGTTAGACAACATATATGTGAATTACCACATCTGTCTATCATACAATGTCTGTATGTTCAATTTCTTTTCTTGTTTATCAGCCATTTGAATTGGAGGGGGTGATGGTAGTATCTAAGGGAGCAAAAACCCGTTCTTCACAAAAGACAGTGCTACCCATCGATGCAGATAGAACCATGGTTGTACTGGCCCACAAACTAGCCCTCCCACACATAATCGAGACTCTTCCAGATTGCACACTTACACCGTTGGGCAGAGAACCAGCTACAACCCATCTAACCCCAACCCTAGCGGATAGTAACCCACTTCTAGTTGACAAAGCACCATGTCCACCACATAGTACCCCCACACGAGCAGTTTGTAAAGAAACTGCAATGCCCAAAGCACGAAGACCGCCACAACGAACCCAAACTCCACGTTTAAAGCAGAAGAGCAACTGTTCTCAGGTCAGATTCCGTAGCTATCGTCCATACTCCTTTGCTGTTGCATCACTGTATTTACTCATACCAACTACTTTCGAATTTGAAGGATCCAATTGAAACTCCAATGGCGCAACAGGTATGTTTTAAACCTATTTCTTTAACTGGATTGATGTTCTAACTTCTTGCTCTATGTTGATTTCAGTTTCAGTTGTATAAACAGTTATGTTCTCATGTGATGCACATTACAAGCATTGCCAATGCTGTGTAGTTTCTCACACTTATATTCTGCCTATGCTGATGTGTCTTAAAAATATATGACTTGAACTGTGTCTCTATCTTGATTTGGCAACATAAACTAGAATGATATGGACAATACAGTGACCATAGTACATAGATATATGTTTTTCTCATGCTGTTATACTGTCCACCTTACTACTGAACCGGTTTACCAAAATGAGTTTCGTATACTACATGCTAAACCTTTGATGTGTCTGCTTGTTTCTGTTGTAGTATGCGAACAGAATATTGGAGAAGAGCACCCCACTATGTAATGGTAGAGAAAGTAATGCAGATAAGGTTCAAGATAGTGAGACAGCCCTGTTGGTCTCCAAGAAAGGTGATAAAAACGATCTTGTAGACAGTGAGAAAACCCCACAGTCCTGCGTTGATGTACTTGCTAGCATTATGGCTACCCAGGATATTGTTTCTTGAGCTCTTCTGAAGTGGTTTCAGTTCTAGACTTGTTTTGCTGCAGCGTTTATTTGCACTGGTCGCCAACTTTGACAACCAGTGTATATGATATGCTGCTTTGTTCTCTATATTTGCACTGGTTGCGAACTTTGATGCCCATATTATCAGATCTATATTGACTTGTTCCAAATGCAGAGGAAAGCCCACAAGGACCAAAAAGTACCTGAATCAATTGTTGTGGAAATCTTCAAGGACTGTCACACCAGCAAGACAAAGGGCATGACTACGCCAGTCAAAGCTGCTATTGTAAGTCCTTAATCATCATGCCTTTTAATTACTACTTACTCTGACTCGTGCATTGAACTACATGGTTTGCAGCCAATGCCTATTACTCTTTTCAAGTTTATACACAATTGTCTTAGCGTATCATTGCACCTTACAAGGTTTAAAAGAGAGGAGTGATGTTCCTTTGATCTTGATCTGTAATCTAGTTCCGTGCTGGACTTCCCCCCCCCCCCCCCCCCCCCCCCCCCCCCCCCCCCCCCCCCCCCCCCCCCCCCCCCCCCCCCCCCCCCCCCCCCCCCCCCCCCCCCCCCCCCCCCCCCCCCCCCCCCCCCCCCCCCCCCCCCCCCCCCCCCCCCCCCCCCCCCCCCCCCCCCCCCCCCCCCCCCCCCCCCCCCCCCCCCCCCCCCCCCCCCCCCCCCCCCCCCCCCCCCCCCCCCCCCCCCCCCCCCCCCCCCCCCCCCCCCCCCCCCCCCCCCCCCCCCCCCCCCCCCCCCCCCCCCCCCCCCCCCCCCCCCCCCCCCCCCCCCCCCCCCCCCCCCCCCCCCCCCCCCCCCCCCCCCCCCCCCCCCCCCCCCCCCCCCCCCCCCCCCCCCCCCCCCCCCCCCCCCCCCCCCCCCCCCCCCCCCCCCCCCCCCCCCCCCCCCCCCCCCCCCCCCCCCCCCCCCCCCCCCCCCCCCCCCCCCCCCCCCCCCCCCCCCCCCCCCCCCCCCCCCCCCCCCCCCCCCCCCCCCCCCCCCCCCCCCCCCCCCCCCCCCCCCCCCCCCCCCCCCCCCCCCCCCCCCCCCCCCCCCCCCCCCCCCCCCCCCCCCCCCCCCCCCCCCCCCCCCCCCCCCCCCCCCCCCCCCCCCCCCCCCCCCCCCCCCCCCCCCCCCCCCCCCCCCCCCCCCCCCCCCCCCCCCCCCCCCCCCCCCCCCCCCCCCCCCCCCCCCCCCCCCCCCCCCCCCCCCCCCCCCCCCCCCCCCCCCCCCCCCCCCCCCCCCCCCCCCCCCCCCCCCCCCCCCCCCCCCCCCCCCCCCCCCCCCCCCCCCCCCCCCCCCCCCCCCCCCCCCCCCCCCCCCCCCCCCCCCCCCCGGTTTTGACACCGACATTGGTGCTTTCATTGAGAGTTCCACTGTGCCGTCGACGAAAGGCTCGATGGCTCGCCTTGTCCTTAAAGACAACATGACCTCTGGGGGAGCTCTGGCCCCAGGCCAAACCCTCCGGCTGGGCAGCTTTACTATGATCGCCCGTTCGGCCATTGAGCCGACGATGACCTCTCGGGCCATCGAAAACCCCATTCGCATCAACTTTGAGCACTCCAAGCAGATGGATCCGGCAGAGTTTTCGTCTTTGAACGAACTACTAGATCGCATCGCCGCTTTGGGAATCGCCACAGACTACGATCGGATCGGGCCTAAAACCGATCAAGGAGAAATCAAGGCCCCACCGGTCACCCACCAGATTGCGGTAGTCGTGGAACAGGACAGCGAATCTTCTTCTATATCGAAGATGGACTATGTTCGGATCGCCGTTCAGGAAGAGCCGGATACTCACCCGCGAAAGGATGCGACCAGCCCTCCGAACATAGCATCGGACGGCGGTCCTAAATAATCAGAAGATATTCCGGAACCCGGACTGTTAGGCCCGGAAGGTCGTCGGACTCCGGATAATCGGTCAGGTCGGGGTTCGGATTTAATTCCACCCACCCACCCGGACATAGAAGCTCTCACGAGCATAAAACAGCAGTCTCAGGAAACGGTCCACCACTTCTGGGCCAGATTCCTCCTTGTCAAAGACAAGGTAAAAGATTGCCGTGACGAGGACGCAATATCAGCGTTCTGCAATAATTGCGCGGATGAAGGAATCCTCAACGCCATCAATCGCCACCGCATACTGAAATTCGATGACTTAGCAACCATCGTACAAAAGTACAATGCGATGGAGAGCGCCTAGAAAACTCAGGCAGCTCGCTGGGAGCCGTCGGTCCCAATTCAACTCCCCCTACAGGCGAAGAGGGCGCACCCCCGTGGCACGCCCAGTCCAACAGTCAAGAATCATAAAACCACTATGCGACACAGCACCGTTCTGGAGGGGTGGCTCGATGGCCCATGCAAAATACATACAACACCAGACACCATGGCAACCCACAGCCTTAGAGCATGTTGGATACTACGGCAGGTAGCCAAGAGCGGCGAGGACATCCTTATCAAGGACGCCCCAGAACAGCACCCCCCAGAAGACGACGACACCAGAGTATTGACGGTCTTCGAGACATTCACGTCAAACAATAAGCGCAAAAGGGCACTTCGTGACCTCGCGGAAGTCTGCCAAATCGCTGCAATAAACCCTTGGAATGACACGGCTATAACATTTAATGCCAGGGACGAACCGAGGTACAGGACAGTCCGAGCACCAGCCGCATTAGTCCTCAGTCCCATCATGGACGGGTTTCGACTTACCAAGGTCCTCATGGACGGCGGTAGCGGACTAAACCTCATTTACGAGGACACACTCCACAAAATGGAAATAGACAGGAGCCGTATCAAGCAAAGTAGCACAACCTTCCGAGGAATCATTCCTAGTCGGGAGGCGCGATGCGCGGGAAAAATCACACTTGACGTGGTATTCGGCACGCCAGAGAATTATCGGTCCGAAGAAATCACTTTTCAAGTGGCCCCTTTCAGCAGCGGATACCACGCCCTGTTGGGGCGAGACGCTTTTACACGCTTCCAATCCATACCTCATTACGGGTATATGAAGCTCAAGATGCCCGGACCAAACGGTATTATCACCCTCGTCAGTGATCCGGACATAGCACTCCGCACTGAAAACAAAACAGCATCCCTTGCCCTTGAGGCACTATCTGAAGCCCTTGCGGCTGAAGAACTAACCGCACTACGCTCTACGGTGGACAGGAACGATGTGATCCTCGACAAACGCTCCAAATCCACCTCCTTCAAACCAGCAGAAGAAATAGTCAAATTCCAGGTCCACCCAACGGACCCCAAGAAGACAGCTTCCATCGGAGCGCAACTAAACCCAACAGTCGACGCCGCATTATGAGAGTTCCTGCGCGAAAACTGGGACATATTTGCTTGGCACCCTTCAGATATGCCAGGGATCCCACGCAAGCTGGCCGAACATAGCCTCAATATATTAAAGGGATTCAAACCGGTCAAGCAAGCACTGCGACGCTTTTCCGAACCCAAGCGACAAGCCATGGGGGAGGAGCTGGCCAAGCTTATTGAAGCCGGATTCATTAGAGAAATCAAACATCCGGACTGGCTGGCAAACCTGGTGATGGTACCAAAGAAGGACAAATCCTGGCGCATCTGTGTCGATTTCAAGGACCTCAACAAGGCTTGCCCTAAGGATCCCTTCCCCCTCCCCCGCATTGATCAAATCATCGACGCCACCGCAGGACACGACTCACTATGTTTCCTCGACGCATATTCCGGATACCATCAAATCAAAATGAAGGAGTCCGACCAAGCTGCAACAACATTTATTACCCCATATGGGCCATTCTGCTTCAACACCATGCCCTTTGGGCTCAAGAGCGCCGGCGCCACATACCAACGCATGATCCAAACATGCCTGGAGAAGCAGATCGGCAAGACAGTTGAAGCTTACGTGGACGACGTCGTCATCAAAACTAGGCACGTCGAAACACTAATAGACGACTTATGTCTTACATTCGACAACCTCCGTGCGTATGACATTAAGCTCAACCCGGAAAAATGTGTCTTCGGCGTCCCTGCTGGAAAACTGTTGGGCTTCATCATTTCCAATAGAGGAATAGAAGCAAATCCAGCTAAAATCCGAGCTCTGTCACAGTTGGCTACGACAACAGACCTCAAACAAGCTAAAAAACTAGCTGGTTGCGTGGCAGTGTTAAGTCGCTTTATCTCCAGATTAGGAGAAAAGGCACAACCACTTTATCGCCTTTTACGGTGCACCGATAATTTCGAATGGACAGACGCGGCGACTGCCGGACTGGAGGAAATAAAGGCCCTCCTAGCAAGCAACCCAATCCTGGCCGCACCAAACGCTGGCGAACCCATGTTGCTATACATATTGGCAACACATCAGGTGGTAAGCGCCGTGCTCGTCGTCGAACGAGAGCAGGACGGACACAAATTCCCACTTCAAAAACCAGTGTACTATGTATCTACTGTTCTCACACCATGCAAATCCCGGTACCCCCATTATCAAAAGATAGCATACGCGGTCTTCATGGCATCACGAAAGCTACGACACTACTTCCCGGAGTGTTCAATCACGGTGGCCTCTGAAGTACCACTGAATGACATAATAAACAACCGCGATGCCACCGACCGGATTGCCAAATGGGCTATCGAGCTACTTCCATTTGACATAACATACAAGCCCCGTCGAGCCATCAAATCCCAAGTACTGGCAGACTATGTCGCCGAATGGACAGAGGTCGAACTCCCTAAAGAGTACGGCACATATTCCAATTGGGTTATGTATTTTGACGGCTCCAAAATGTTGGCAGGGCTGGGAGTGGGCGTCGTATTAACGTCCCCCACTGGAGATGTCGTCCAGTATGTACTCCAAATATTATACACAGACTCCAACAACGCAGCTGAATACGAGGCCCTATTGCACGGTCTGCGGATGGCCGTATCCATGGGCATACAACGCCTGGAGGTGCGCGGGGACTCAAACCTCGCAATATCTCAAATAAACGGAGACTTTGATGCCAAAGATCCAAAGATGGCAGCTTATCGCAATGCCGTCTTACAAATGTCGGCTCGGTTCGAGGGGCTTGAATTTCATCACGTCGCCCGAGAAAGTAACCAGGCGGCGGACGTCCTTGCTCGCATTGGCGCTAAGCGCGACCCCGTCCCACCTAACATCTTCCTGGAAAGGCTTTTTAAGCCATCCGTGGTGTGGCAAGGGGAGGGCGGCAACAACAGTCCAGATCCGAACACAACCCCAGATTCCGAACACACCGATATCATCGGGGGCTCAGCCACCGAAATTACACCATCGGCCCATCTCATTATGGCAGTCATTGCCCCATGGACCGAACCCTTCTTGGCCTACATTGATAGGAAGGAGCTTCCCGAAGACCAGAACGAGGCCCGCCGCATTGTCCGGCGCTCGGAGGCTTACAAGGTTCACGACGGAGAGCTCTACAAGAAAAGCACTACCGGAGTACTTCAAAGATGTATCTCCGAGGAGGAGGGGCGGCAGCTTTTGGCAGAAATTCACGCCGGTCTCGGTGGACACCACGCCGCAGCTCAGGCTCTCATTAGCAAGGCCTTCCGTGCTGGGTTTTATTGGCCGACAGCCCGAGCAGACGCACAAGACCTCGTCCAGCGCTGCGTGGGATGCCAACTCTTCGCCAACCAAAGCCACATGCCCCCAACTGCCTTACAAACTATCCCCATTACTTGGCCTTTCGCGGTCTGGGGACTAGACATGGTCGGACCCCTTAAAGAGGGAAGCCATAAGAAAAAATATCTACTGGTTATGGTGGACAAATTCACTAAGTGGATAGAGGCTAAACCGGTCAAAACGGCTGAGTCCGGCCCGGTGATAGAATTCATATCCGGGGTGGTGCACCGTTATGGTGTTCCACACAGCATCATCACCGACAACGGCTCTAATTTCACAGCCGACGAGGTAAAAACCTGGTGTACTAATCTTGGCATTAAACTTGATTACGCCTCCGTCTACCACCCGCAAACCAACGGTCAAGTCGAATGAGCCAATGGTCTTATTATGAGCGGCATCAAACCCAGACTAGTGCGGTCTTTGAAAGAATCAGACAAGCACTGGGTTGAGGAGCTCGACTCCGTACTCTGGGGGCTGCGGACCACGCCCAACCGTACTACCGGATACACACCTTTCTTCATGGTGTATGGTGCAGAGGCCGTGTTGCCCTGCGATATTTTACATGACTCACCTCGAGTGCGTATGTACGAAGAGAAAGAGGCCGAGTTGGATCGGCAGGACAGCCTAGATGCCCTGGAGGAGGAGCGCGACATCGCCAAAGCCTGTTCAGCATTTTATCAATAGCAGGCTCGAAGATATCAAAGCAGAGAAGTACGGGCCAAGACTTACAACGTTGGCGAACTCGTTCTACGCTTGCCGGAGAAGAAAAAGGACAAACTCAAGCCCAAATGGGAGGGTCCCTTCATAATTGACAAAGTTCTTACTGGAGGAGCGTACCGTCTTCGTGATGCATCGGACAATCGCCTAGAGCCGAACCCCTGGAACGCGGCCAGACTCCGAAGGTTCTATGCCTAGCACCGAATTATTTGTTTGTCTCCTTCTCCTCTATAGTTTCCATTGCTCTTTCTCTCTTTTCCGCTTTTATTTCTTACCTTTAAAGCTCTCATACGGCTCGACCGAACACCATCGACGTACACATCTTTATATATGTACGTCCATTATACCTGGGGGCTTCTTGAACAGAAGCTTTTTTATTATTCACAGAGCATCAAGCTCTTCACATATGCATTTTCTTCCATATGTACCTTTTCTTCACCATTATATGCATCGATATGACTTAAGTTTTGGCCAAGCTGGGTTGCCTGGCTCCTGTGCTAATGCCCTACATTCCCGTTAGTTCGGCTAGGGCATAAAGGGAGCACCTCTGCGATTGTTACTGCCGGGTCATCCGGATGTGTACCTCAGACTGGGTGAAGCCAAAAGCTAGCGTTGTATGTACGAAGAGAAAGAGGCCGAGTTGGATCGGCAGGACAGCCTACCCCCCCCCCCCCCCCCCCCCCCCCCCCCCCCCCCCCCCCCCCCCCCCCCCCCCCCCCCCCCCCCCCCCCCCCCCCCCCCCCCCCCCCCCCCCCCCCCCCCCCCCCCCCCCCCCCCAAAAGCTAGCGTTCTTAAGGGAATATTCGGTCGGTGAATTAAAGACATTTTTGCATTTACTCCATTGCGAACCCCCAGAAGTTACATACACCGTGATTTTTCAATCATAATTCGGACATGTACATTAATACATGCACACCCAGGGAAAGGAACCCTTAACGGAACTATTCTCTCTAGAAGATGTTTCTTATGATCTCAATGTAATATAACATAACTAGCAGGATACAACTTGTCTGTTCAAGCAACTATGACCCCTACGCCTAGTTTTCCAGGCATACCCCAGTCTATTCGGCCGCGAGGGTATTCGGAAACACTCCGCACCCTCGGGTCCAAAGGTTGAAGCTAAAAGGTCTGCCATGACAAATGCTATACAATTCAGCTAGAATTACACATGGTAAGGAAAGTACATAGTCACTTGGACTCAAACACTTCCTCCTCTATACCGTCCAACAGGTAGTCTAAGTTACAATCCTGTTGGGAATATTTGGCGGCCACCTCTACTTGGTCATATACTAAACTAACGGGAATTTCTTCCCCATTTGACCCTAGCGGTCCAACCCGGGCCATGTGATTCGGATCCAGCTTGCTATATCGCGTTTTCACCATGGCCCAGGCCTCTCGCGCACCCTCTCGGCAGGCCGATATCTTCCATAGTCGGATACGCCGCCGCGCTCCCTTGAACAGCTCTACAAGCTCCTCCATACTTCCTGGAGGGGAGGCGGATGGCCATAAGGCCATGGCAACACTCCGCATGGCCAGCCGGGCATGCTCGTGCCCTTGCGACAGACTTTGCAGCAGATCACTTGATGATCCGGACACCTCCTCTTCAGGACGGCTCGTCAATATGCCTGCAAACATAACTATATCAGTTCCATTTCTCTCCGAACTACTCTAAAAATAAGTTCAGATATATACTGAATATGCCGCCCCGCAGCTTCTTGTTCTCCTTCACGGAGTCAGCCAGCTGGGCCCGCACATCTTTCAACTCTTCACCCAATGTAGTGTTGGAATCCTGTAGCTTGTTTTTCTCGTCCCTGACGCGGGTCAGCACACGCTCGCCTGTGGCGTGTAGCCTTTTCGCTTCTCTTTCTCCCTCTTGGGCGATCTTCAACTTCTCTTCAAGTTGATCAGGCGATCCTATTATGCGATCAGCAACAGTATTAGCACAGTTGATATAAAATTATTGTTCCTCGATGGAGGGGAACGTTACCAGAAGACGCCTTCTTGAAATTTTCCAGTTCGGCGGTAGCAGCATTCAGCTGCGCCCGACACTGCTCCAGCTCTTGGGCTAGCAGAGCATTCTTCTCGGTAAATACCTGATTGTACAACGATCCTTAAATCAGTTGTGCCAACTGCTTTTAGTCTCGGGGGCTACGGGCACATGGTTATCCTTTTTTGGACAAAGAAAACTTACCTGCACATCCATCAGATATTGCTCCGTGGCTTTTCTAAGCCCGTCTCGAGCAGCCCGGATGTATGCGTCGCCCGAGCTAAAGGCATTGAATGCCTCTTCCGAGAACTTGGGGTCTCGTAAAATAGCCCTGCAGCACCGATGATTCATGGCACTCTCTACCTCTGAGTTGGCGACGGACATATTTTCTGAACCCTCGGCCGAAGGGTAGTCCGGTGTTGTTCCTACACCGACCCCCGTCTCTCCGACAGGACCTGAATCCCGGTCGTCAGGAACACGGCTGGCCGGGCCCCCAGACATAGTCCGACGGACCCTTTTCCTGGAACTAGATGAACACACAAAGTCACAGTCGGGTGCGGCCGCTGAAAAACATATTTATGGATCTGTACCTCTTCGATGAAACCCCCCCCCCCCCCCCCCCCCCCCCCCCCCCCCCCCCCCCCCCCCCCCCCCCCCCCCCCCCCCCCCCCCCCCCCCCCCCCCCCCCGCCGAATGCCTCCCCTGTGGAGCACAATGCAGCGTGATGGGTGAGGCAGTGCGAGGAAGCTCTTTCGAGCGAGACTTTTTCTTGATAACTTACGTGGGAAGCAGGAAGAAGACCAGGGTAATCGGCGATAATGGCCACTTCTGTGCCGTCGTAACTCGCCTGGTAAAACACCCCTTCCGCGAGTACCACAAATATATCCGGATCTTCTTCAAACCCAGGATCCAGCTCCCGGTTGTGGTTCTCAGGCTGTGGGGCGGGGCTGTAAAACCCCTCGGTGATTTTTCGCCAATGTTGTTATAAGCGGATTAGTAATTCGTCAAAGGTAATCCGGGAAGCGGAATGAGTAAAGCAGAAGGACTGGGGCTTACCCAACAGGGAGGATTATACATAGAATATCCATCCCTGTGATTGATGCGAAGAAATTCCTCTTCCTCCCCTTTGAACAGCTCGGCCAATATCTTGGCTAGAGCGGCGGGGGTGTCCGGACCTTTCCGACCACAGCGGGAGGCGTCATCCTCCCTGTTGTAGTGCCACATTGGGAGCCCTCTATATTGAAGCGGCTGAACCCCTCGCACTATGGAGGTCACCATTACCTCAACCATTGTTAATCCGGACTGAGCGAGCGTCTTTACCTTGCCCAGGAGCTGACGAACCTCCGCACTGTCATCCTCTTCAGAGCTCCGGGGATGCCAACTATGGCGTTTCTTTAGCGGAACACTTGCAAATTCAGGGAGACCCTTTCGAATTGGGTCGGGAAGTGCAACATCCTCGATGTAGAACCATTCGGAAGGCCACTCTTCTGATGCCCTCCTTGGAGTGCCGGACAGGTATCCGGTATTGGCGATGCGCCACACTTTGTCTCCGCCCACTTCAAATATTGAACCCTCATGGTTACGCGGGACAAGACAGAACAATTTTCTCCACAGTTCGAAATGGGCTTCAACACCCAGAAATAACTCGCATAGAGCGACGTAACCTGCGATGTGCAGGATAGAGGTGGGAGTGAAGTTTTGCAGCTGGAGGCCATAATATTCCAGAAGCCCTCGGACGAACGGATGGACTGGAAATCCAACGCCTCTTAGCAGATAGGGGACGAAGCACACTCGCTCCCCCCCGGACGGATTGGGGAAGTCCTCCACCTGAGTCACGTCATTGAAGGAGGCCGACCCTGCTCGAATAGGGACCAGATCCGTGGGAGGAAGAAATCCCTGCATTTGCAACTTTGCTAGTTGACTATGAGACACAGAGCACTTCTCCCACTCGCTTCTCTTTGGGCTGGAGCGGGAGGAGGAGCTGGGAATGCTAGCCATGTTGGAATGGTTTCTCCTGGCAGTCTCCGGGGATTTTCTCGGTGTAGTGTCGCCTGGATCTAAGATCCAATGTCTTTAAATAGGCGCTCTGCCTTGCGTGGATGGGGTGTTATCCGCAAAAATACCCTGACTTTCCGCATTCGCTCGACACATGGAAGACGAAGTTATTAGCGCATAGAAGCCGAGGGGAGCGATATTGGATCAACGGCCGAATATATTACTTGGAGAAGGAACCCGCCTTGCAACACCGAAGACAACCTGCGCGCCGAACACCTCATCGTTGAATCCTGGTTCATGGGCTACTGAGGGAGTCCTGGACTAAGGGGTCCTCGGGCGTCCGGCCTATTATCCTTTGGGCCGGACTGGTGGGCTGTGAAGACATGAAGACCGAAGACCGTACACATGTCCGGATTGGACTCTACTTGGCGTGGAAGGCAAGCTTGGCAACCGACTATGTAGATTCCCTCTGATGTAACCGACTCCATGTAACCCTAGATCTCTCTGGTGTCTATATAAACCAGAGAGAGTAGTCCGGATAGAGACATACTCATTACCATAGTCATACAGGCTAGACTTCTAGGGTTTAGCCATTACGATCTCGTGCAAGATCAACTCTTGTAACACTCATATTCATCAAGATCAATCAAGCAGGAAGTAGGGTATTACCTCCATAGAGAGGGCCCGAACCTGGGTAAACATCGTGTCCCCCGTCTCCTGTTACCATCGATCCTAGACGCACAGTTCGGGACCCCCTACCCGAGATCTGCCGGTTTTGACACCGACACCTGCCTCCAGGCTCGATCTCCTCCTGGGACAAGATACGCAACCGTTTCGTCGCCAACTTCCAGGGCACTCGCGACCGCCCGCCGGCCGCGGGTAACCTGTGCCACGTCAAGCAACAACCAGGGGAGACCCTCCAGAAGTTCATCCAGCGCTTCAACAACATTCGTCTCAAGATCCACAAGGTGACGGACGAAGCCATCATCTCCGCATTCTCTGATGGCGTCCGCGACGTCAAGATGAAGGAAGAGCTCGCTATCCATGAGGAGCTGTGCACATCTCAGGAGCTATTCAACCTGGCGACCAAGTGCGCAAGAGCTAAGGAAGGGCGCCTCTCCCTCCTCAAGCTACCGGCTGCGGACCCGGAGGAGAAGAAAGCCAAGGCCAAGGACGTGAAGTGCAAGGGAGCAGCCGTGCTCGCAGCGGAGCTGGACACCAAGCGAGGCAGAGACCATCCCGAGTCATCCAAGAGCAGCCGACCGTTCTGCGCCCCCCCCCCCCCCCCCCCCCCCCCCCCCCCCCCCCCCCCCCCCCCCCCCCCCCCCCCCCCCCCCCCCCCCCCCCCCCCCCCCCCCCCCCCCCCCCCCCCCCCCCCCCCCCCCCCCCCCCCCCCCCCCCCCCCCCCCCCCCCCCCCCCCCCCCCCCCCCCCCCCCCCCCCCCCCCCCCCCCCCCCCCCCCCCCCCCCCCCCCCCCCCCCCCCCCCCCCCCCCCCCCCCCCCCCCCCCCCCCCCCCCCCCCCCCCCCCCCCCCCCCCCCCCCCCCCCCCCCCCCCCCCCCCCCCCCCCCCCCCCCCCCCCCCCCCCCCCCCCCCCCCCCCCCCCCCCCCCCCCCCCCCCCCCCCCCCCCCCCCCCCCCCCCCCCCCCCCCCCCCCCCCCCCCCCCCCCCCCCCCCCCCCCCCCCCCCCCCCCCCCCCCCCCCCCCCCCCCCCCCCCCCCCCCCCCCCCCCCCCCCCCCCCCCCCCCCCCCCCCCCCCCCCCCCCCCCCCCCCCCCCCCCCCCCCCCCCCCCCCCCCCCCCCCCCCCCCCCCCCCCCCCCCCCCCCCCCCCCCCCCCCCCCCCCCCCGGACTGCCGCGCGAAGATGGCGGTGGACGACCGAGAGGTCATGGAGATTGACGACGACACCCCCGGGACGACATGGTCAAGCGGGTGGAGGTTGGAGGAGGCAGAGGGGGGCCGCCCTAGAAAGGGCGCCGCAGGCGACACCGGACGGAGCGCCGCATGGGATGCCGGACCAGGCGACGTGAGTGACACCGCCCGGAGCGTCAGAGGGGACACCAGCTGGTGCGTCGGAGTCGAGGCCGGCCGGCGAGGATACGGCGGGTGGTGAGCACACCTTGGTGATTAGGCAGCCGCAAGCGGCGCCGGGTGGTCGTCCTGCCGCCGGGTCCAGCCGAGCCGTCTTCGGGCCGCTGACGCAGGAGGAGGCATCGATGGACGCCGTGCGAACCGGGTTCAGGCCTTCGCCCAGACCGAGATGGAGCAGGCGCGGGAGCTGGAGCGCTCCGTGATCGTGAGTTTTCTTCCTTTGGCTTTTTCTCTGCAGCGGACTAGTGGGGGCGCGCCAACGCACCCATTGGGTGTAGCCCCCGAGGTTCGGGTCAACTACGTAGTAGTTGGGTCGAATCTTAAAAAGTCTCTTGTGCAGATCCTTGCTTTTCTGCACCATCTGGACGCCCTCTGAGTCGGCATCTACAGCCGGCTTCTGGAGAAGCATCAGCAGATCACGGTGCAGCTTGCCGTCAAGGAGGAGGCACTCCGCCTCGCCGAAGGTACGCCTTGCATGCTCTTAGTGGGGGGGTGCTAGCGCACCCACTGGGTGTAGCCCCCGAGATTCAGGCCAACTACTTAGTAGTTGGGTCGAATCTTAAACTGTTTTGTCTTTTCTTCCGTCATCTTGACTTTGAATCTTTGCCGCACAGCCACCGCGACCGAGGTGCCGGGCTTGCAAACCCGGCTGACTGAAGCTGGCCAGCAGCGCGATCAGGCGGTTGCCGACACCGGCCAGCTCCGGGCCGAGGTGGGGCAGTTGAAGGCGGAAGCCGCCAAGGTGGCGGAGGCCCAACGGGCGCTCACCGATGCCGGCCAGCAGCGTGACCAGCTGGCCAGCGACAAGAGCCAGATCTAGGCCGAGGTGGAGCGTCTGAAGGCGGAGGCCGCCAAGACGGCGGAGGCCCACCAGGCGGAGCTCCTCCGCCTCAAGGAGTAGCAAGAGAAAATGGCTGCCGCCAAGGATGGCGAGCTGAAGACAGCCGTCGACAAGCACGTCAAGCTGGAGAAGGCGCTTGAGGCGCGCGACCATGCCGGGGACTTGGAGCGGCATGGTATGTTGTGTGAAGCACAGCACCTGGATGAGGCCTTCACCAGTAAGTGTTTCTTCGTTGGTTTCGCTGGGTTGTAAAGCCGACCTTGTTTATTTTGTGGCTGACTGTATTTCTTCTCTGCTTGACAGAGTACTTCCCGGAAACGCAGGGGACTGCAGACGAGGCCGTGCGCGACCACCAGTCGACCCAGGCACACGCGGGCGCCGAAGATGATCCACACACTGCCTGGAGTTTTCTGGAGATCGTGCACGCCACCGAGGCCTGCCTGAAGGCCCTAGACGACCAGACATCGCGGCTGTCAGAGGCCGGGTTGAGGATGACGGTGGCCCCTTGGCCCGGCGCCGTTGCGCTCACCAGCTTCTCGCGGCTGGCGTGCTGGCTGGAGGCCGGGCTGGCGCGGCTTCATGCTTGGCGCGTCTCCGCGGCCTGAGCAGGCGTCGACTTGGCGCTGTGGTTTGTCATATCCTGGTATCTAGGTCTGAAGCTGGACCAGCTGGCAGCCCAGCGAGTCAGTGCTGGCGGCAGAGGCGGATCGGATCACCGCGCGGGCTAGCTACCTCGCCTCGTTCACGTCGCACGACAAGTTCCAGGTGGAGAGAACCAAAGACGGCGGGGTGGTGCCGCCCGATGACTTCGGCTTGGTGCTTGACGATCCGGCGGGCTGCTCCTAGGGGTCGGGTCCCTATGCGAACGACGAGGTCAGTTTGGACGATACCGGCACCTCGGTGAACCCGGAGGCCACCACCGAGGAGCCGGCGGTTGCACAACCCAGCGCGGGGGTTGCCTGAAGCCGTCCTGCTTTACTTTTTTTGCATTTTGTTAAGTGACAGGACCACCCACCCACTGGGGCGTATGGTGAATGAAATGAACTCTAGCCTTGGGCCCATATTTCTGTAATGTAAATATTTTCGTGGGTATTTGCGCCTTTCACTACAAAAAAATACTCTTCCGTGATGATACGTGTTTGTCACAATAGGTCACATTTTCTATCATGCATGTACATCCATGGCGATTTAATGACAGAATCAAGATAGTCCTACATGTGCTGTCGTAGAAGTGTTCCATGACATTACCAAAATTATCATCACGAAAGTGTCCACTTCCATGACGATAAATGGCGCGTCATGGAAGTGCTTTCCTCAAGGGTAACCAACACGTGGCATCCATCATAACGGGTCGCCGTTAAGCTATCGGGTCCGGTTTTGGATTCGATAACCCGTTAACAGCCCAGACCAATGGGGATTTTCCATGTGTAAAATTCTCAATGGCGACAGGAACCACGTGTCGGTCACCGTTGGGACAGATGTCATCCACTCATTGGACAGGAGGCGCCTATGATACGTCGACATGTGGCACGTCCCAACAGAGGCCCATTCCGGTGAAAAGGCCAGCCCATTTGACTTGGTCAAATGGTAGCGGGCTGGCCCACAAAAAGCCTGTTAATGGCCTGTTCGTATATAGACCATTTATGGCCCGCTAACTCGCGGCCCGTTATGGCCTAACCGAATTAAGCCCAGTAGCTTCATCTGGGCCGTCCAATATGATTCTAGCCCATTGTAACTTCCGGCTCATGTATGGCCCATGACGTCTTTTGGCCCATATGAGGCCCTTTGTGACTCTTGGCCCATTAACGGCACGTGGTGAAACTAGCCCATAATGAACAGTGTACCGCTTTATACCCATTAACGACCCATTATTCCATTGGGCCGTTTCCAACCCGTGTTATCTTTCAGCCTTCTCAGAGCCCATTTATTCTTGGGCTCATTTCCAGCATTCGGTTACTTATGGCCCGTTACTGGCCTTTTCTACTTGTGGGCCAAATTCAGCCCGTGGTTACAGTAGGCCCGTTTGTGGCCCGTTAATCCGTTGGGCCGTTTTCATAGCGTCATCAAATACGGATGATTAACGACGACATGTTATGGTCGGCCCATGAACGGACGATTCCAACTCTAGCCCGTTTACGACCCATAATGCGGTTTGTTATTGGCCCATGTTTAGCCAATCGATCATACGGCCCGTAGAAGGCCCATTGATGATACGACCCGTAGAAGGCCCATTGTTTCTATGGCCCATAAAAGGCCCATTGTTTCTATGGCCCGTAGGAGGCCCAAGGTCACTACAGTAAATATGTAGCCCATGGTTATTGTGGCCTAGTTTTAAAAAATAGGTTATTGTGGCCACTAGCAAACCGCGGAAAAAGAACTGCACTGACTACAAGCAAACAAATAAATAAGACAACAAGGAAATAATTAAGCAAGCAACTTACGCTAGGCTATCACGGCTATTACACATATTACATCCACTGGGCATCAAAGTTCGCTACCAGTGCAAATATAGGGAACAAAGCAGCATATCACATACACTGGTTGTCAAAGTTGGCGACCAGTGCAAATAAACGCCGTAGCAAAACAAGTCCAAAACTGAAACCACTTCAGAAGAGCTCAAGAAACAATATCCTGGGTACCCATAATGCTGGCAAGATGGTTAGCAAGCTTATTAACTTTCTCTTGTTTGGCGCTTAAATCCTCCAGCGCTTGCTGTTGCACCAGAAAGTATTCCTCTGAATTCTGCAGGGACTTCCTCAGTCCTTCAGCTTCGTGTCGCAGCACATCTGATCGATGTCTTTCAACTTGAAGTTGAGACTCAAGAAGATGAGCTGATTCAGGCAGCGAGTTCAAAGAGCTTGTGCCAGCAGTAGTGGCCAGTAACTCGAACACTACATCAAGACAGGACTTTTGGGTTGTCTCCTTATCGTCAAGATAGTTTTTATCAGCTTTCTTGGAGACCAACTGGGATGTCTCACTATCTTGAACCTTATCTGCATTACTTCCTTTACCATTGCATAACAGGGTACTCTTCTCCAATATTTTGTCTGCATTCTAAAAGAGAAACAAGCAGACACATCACAGGTTTACCATGTTGTATATGAAACTCATTTTGGTAAATCAGTTCGGTAGTAAAGTGGATAGGATAACAACATGAAACAAACATATATCTATGCACCATGGTCACTGTATGGTCTATATCATTCTAGTTTTTGTTGCCAAATCAAGATAGAGACACAGTTCAAATAATATCTGTTTAAGACAAAGCGGAATAGACAGAATATAAGTGTGGGAAACTACAGAGCAATAACAACACTTGTAATGTGCATGACATGAGAACATACCTGTTTATTCAATTGAAACTGAAATCAACATAGAGCAAGTTACAACAGCAAACCAGTTAAAGAAACAGGTTTAAAACATACCTGTTGCGCCATTGGAGTTTCAATTCCATCCTTCAAATTTGAAAATAGTTGGTATGAGTAAATACAGTGATGCAAGAGCAAAGGAGTATGAACCATAGCTACAGAACCTGACCTGAGAACAATTCTTCTTCTGTTTAAGCGTTGAGTTGGGATTCAGAGTGGTGGTCCTCGTGCTTTGGGCACTGCAATTCCCTTACTAACTGCTCGTGTTTGGGTGCTCTGTGGTGGAGACAGTGTTGTGTCAACTGGAACTGGGTTACTATCTGCTGGGGTTGGGGTTAGAATGGGTGTAGCTGGTTCTCTGTCCAACTGGGTTATGTGTGGTGGGGCTGGTTCTTGTGCAAGTACAACCGTGGTTCTATCTGCATCGACTGGTAGCACTATCTTTTCTGAATACCGTGTTGTTACTCCCTTAGATACTGCCATCACCCTCTCCAATTCAAATGGCTGATAAAAAGAAAAATAATTGAATGTACAGACATTGTATGATAGACAGGTGCAATGGATAGTGGAGAATAAAAGAGGGCTTGAAATAATTCGCATTTATGTTGTCTAACCAAACAGGATAGCATGACACAATTTCACATATATGATGGCTAACTAAACATGATAGCATGACACAATTTCACATATATGATGGCTAACTAAAAAGGATGGAAAGACATAGTTCAAAATATGATGACTATGTAAACATGATGACATGATATAACTATATAATGTATTTATTAAATAGGTTGGCATGCCATAATTCACATACATGACGCCTATGGAAACATGATAGCATGATATAATTCACGGATAGAATGACATAATTCAAAATATGATGACTACAAACACTAAACAGGATGAGATGATATAACTATATGATGTCTTTATTAAATGGGTTGGCATGCCATAATTCAGATAGATGTTGTCTATGTAAATATGATGGCATGATATAATTCAAATATATGATTTATATACTAAGCAAGTAAGAAGATGGCAATCGCATATATGATGTAAAATCTAAGCAATGCAAGACAACATGCATGACATGAGTAATATAACCCTGCCAAGTTTGAGCATAGACCTCAGGGGGGAAATAGGACTGGTCATCTGTCTCTGAATCCTCCTCTGAGGAGCACTACAAAAAAAATACACTTCCGTGATGATACGTGTTTGTCACAGTAGGTCACATTTTCTGTCATGCATGTACATCCATGACAAATTTATGACAGAATCAAGATAGTCATACCTGTGCTGTCGTAGAAGTATTCCATGACATTACCAAAATTATTATCACGGAAGTGTCCACTTCCATGACGATAAATCGCGCGTCACAGAAGTGCT